>JAVTVY010002911.1:0-33974 GCA_036873755.1 Hanleya hanleyi | reverse complement strand
TTATTGTTCTAACTCTTTTGTTTATTTTTGATTAACTGTATTGACATTTTCATGTATTTAAATGCTGTTCTACATGTATTATGTTTTGTTTTGGTAAATTATTTTGGATTTGAAGCTGAGGTACTCGAAGGATTTTCCAGCAATTGTTTTGATTTTGTGTCATGTTTTGATACATTATTTTGACTTCGCGACTGTGGTGCTTGAAATGTTTTCAGGTAATTGTTTTGGTCATACTTGACATGTGCACACTTGCGGTGTGACTGGCATGTTGTATCACATACCTAGAGTATAGAGTATTGATATTTTTGGAACATCATGATGTCTTGCCGGCATCATTGAAAACTGTTGACCGCTTCTCTCTTGCAGGAAACAAGCCTATGTTTATGTATACTATGATTGTCTTTTTGAATTTGGTGCTAATACTGTTATATGGAATATGGAATGGGTCTTTGGATTATGGACGCGGATATTCTCTAATGGACGACGGCTGAATTATGAATGACGGACCAGACGCTTGTAATTTGCATTGAAATTTTTTTGTAACTATGGAATCATGAGCTTACGCTATGGGCATGGACTATGCTAATTGGATAATTGTTTAAGATATTTGACTGATATTGTGGATAACAAACTCAGCTATGAATACGGACTATTCTATGAACTTTGGATATCATTTTAATGATTATGCATTTCGTTTTTACCCTCGGGCAGATTCTGTGTTTTTCAGGAGTTATGCCCCTTTATACATGTCTGTCTGTTTTTATCCTTGTAAACACATTATCTCAAAAAGTCCTTCACTCACAACAATGAAACTTCATACAGTTGTTTAATACAGCCAGTACCAGAAGCCTATTGAAAGTCGGTGTAATCGGATGTTTTTCAGGAGTTCTGCCCCTTTATACATGTCTGTTGGTCCATATCCTTGTAAACACATTATCTCAAAAAGTCCTTCACTCACAACAATGAAACTTAATACAGTTGTTTAATACAGCCAGTACCAGAAGCCTATTGAAAGTCGGTGCCATGGGATGTGTTTTTCAGGAGTTCACACAAACCCGTGTGGATTGCTGTGAATAGACAGTAATCGTTCGACTACATCTACTATAGGTAATCACTGCTGTATTGCTATATTGTTTTGTCTGTCTATGATCTATATCATACAGGTAAAATTATGCCCACCCCAAATATGTGAGTTGTTGGGGTCAGAAACATTATTTCCACAACTGCTCTGGGCCCGGCCCGAGGGGTCCCGATGGCGACAGCCACATGTTCTACTTTGAGATGAATGACATTTCTCCGATAGTATCATCCATCTTCCATTTCTGGGGGGTGTGTGAAATATGGAATTTCTTAGCCACCATACAATTACGTAAAGTTCGACTTCTCAGTCACCAATTTTATATAATTTGTGTGCATGCATTAAGCCCGGCGCACACGAGAGATATCAGCTGAGCTAACGGCCTCAATTGCCTATCAGCTCAGGGGCTAGCTCTCGTGTGGTTTCAGCGCACACGGTGAGCAAAAGTTTCACGAAATTGATTTCAGTTCGCGCATAACGTCTTCTTCAGGTCCATTTTGAAGAGTCGTGCGTATGAATCGAGTGAAAATAACATGCGATTCATTGGCCGGTTCAGTAAAACTGCTGAGCTGTTGGCTTGCGTTCGCCGCACACGCTGAGGATTTGGCCTCGTGAGCCGAAATTATCAAACAAGTTTGATATTTTTTTCCCGGCCTCGCGAGGCCAAAAACTCACCAAAAACTGCCCGCACACGAGAGCTAGCCCCTGAGCTGAGCGGCACTTGAGGCCGTTAGCTCAGCTGATAGCTCTCGTGTGCGCCGGGCTTTAGTACATTATGATGTGTTCTGATTTTAAGTTCTGTTTGTTTGACAAAGCTATTTCCAAGATTCTATATTGTGAACATCTGCGAACACAGCTATGTGTGAGAAACAGTTATATAACTTCAGACTATATGGTTTAATATTGAACTGCACTAGACTTGTACTGCATGAATCCCGAATCCGATGTGCATGTTTAGAAAATGAGACAGTTAGTTAGTTTCATTGTCATAACTTTTATGAGCATTTGATAGGTCATCATGACCCAGGACAGTATAAAAGAGAAAGTCTGGCGTTTTTCAAATTACAGTTATACTATCGCACTGTCCTGCCACCACCAACAGAGTTCACAAATGATGTAAGCTGGAATGAAAATGCATATAGTAAAAACTATTTATATCATCAGAAATCCGTTGTCATCCGTTCTAAGTCTTCGAGAAATCTCGTAGCCGAGCTGGAATCTATATATCTGGAACGGGTTTTGTAGACACCATCTCCCGAGTCAACAGACGACCTTGCGTTATAATATCTAAGATCGCGCACAAGTCCTTGTCGTCTTGAAGATCGAAAATTCTACAACGTGTTATATTTGAATGCAGATAATTCTTAGACCGCATCGCGTACCCATTGCAAAGGAGAATTGCTTGATATAATGGTTCATTCACCATTATAGTCAAATTGAAAGAATGCTCGTCAGACGACCGTGCCGATCAGACCGGCAAAGTGTTGTATATCCCCATGCATCACAGTCAGAAAAATGGTGTTAATTAACACTAAAAATTGGTGTTGACTTCAACACCAAAAAACAGTGTTGAGTTAGAGCCTACACCATATTGCCCCAACACCATTTATTGGTGTTAGTTAACACCATTTATTGGTGTTAGTTAACACCATTATTTGGTGTTAGTTAACACCGTTATTCGGTGTTGAGTCAGCATCCGCACTCGTCGGTCAACACTAAAAAATGGTGTTGAGCCGGTTTCAACACCATTTATTGGTGTTAGTTAACACCGTTAATTGGTGTTGAGCCAGCATCAGCACTTGTCAGTCAACACTGAAAACTGGTGTTGAGCCAGCTTCAACACCATTTATTGGTGTTAGATAACACTGTTAATTGGTGTTGACTTCAACACCAAAAAGCAGTGTTGAGTTAGAGCCTACACCATATTGCCCCAACACCATTTATTGGTGTTAGTTAACACCGTTATTCGGTGTTGAGTCAGCATCCGCACTCGTCGGTCAACACTGAAAAATGGTGTTGAGCCAGCTTCAACACCATTTATTGGTGTTATTTAACACTGTTAATTGGTGTTGAACCAGCATCTGCACTTGTCAGTCAACACTGCAGAACAGTGTTGAGCCCGCTTCAACACCATTTATCAGTGTTAGTTAACGCTGTTATTTGGTGTTGTCCGCATCAAAACTGATCTATCAGCAAATGAAAAGGGTGTATCAATTGAGGTGAATGAAAAACCAAAACAAGATTGATAGAAAAAGAACATATATTATAAAACGCAATCTGTAATATTTCATTGTATGACATTATGACACTCATGTATAACTAGAGGCCATGGCCACATTTGATCTCATCGGCCTAGTGTGAACTTGCCGTCCCTTTCACATGACCAATATAAATCTCCAGTATGGACAGATAAAGAGCATTCAATGCAGTGTGAAAGTTTAGCTACTGTGCAAAGTTTCACTGTTGAGCAAGCTTACTTTCCCTTGTACAGGAAAGAACAAACCGAACACTAGTACCATAGTTTTTCCATAGAACCATGATTTTACCATGCTACATGTAGTATGGCTCTACCATGGTACCGTGCTATGACCACAGTACATGTACCATGGCTTTACAGGTTCAATGGCTTTACATGGTACATGTACTGTGACAAACTGCATACACCATGGTAAAACGATAATTGACCAAAAACATAGTGGTTCGTACCATGGTATTAAGTCTGGCATTGTACTGGAATAAATCTGCATTCACATCAGATGAATTGAAGAGACTGAATGCTCCAGAAACTAAAGCAGCTGAAGTGATTTATAAAGGTTTAATAAGACCTCATGCAAACATAGCATATAGCTGTCAATTTGGTTCCGTATACTAGTATGTTAACTAGGTGTAGATAGAGAAAGAAGTAGGGTTTAACGTCGTTTTCAACCTTGTTTCAGTCATATCATGACGGTGCCTACATCTGCCAGAACGCGAGTGCTCACAGTTCCCATTACCCTGGACATTAATCAGTCCAGCCAGTATAGCACCCGGTCACCCATCCAAGTATTGACCGAGCTTAACATTGCTTAACTTTGGTGATCTGACGAGAACCGGTGTGTCCAATGCTATAAGCCGTATCATATCACATATCTACTGTTGAGTTTTTTCTGTTTCCTGATGAAATTCTTCGCCGAGTTGTTCAGTTTCTCCCTCATGTAATAATGGATATCAGATGTCGTCTTGCTGGGATGGTACTGCTGGATTACATCTGGAAAAGAAAAGGAATGAACATAAGAATTTGTAAACCTAATATGTACGAGGCAGTAAGTGGTGAAGGTTGTATTTCAGTTTTGGTCGACAAGAAGGATAAAGTCGAACAAAAACAGGAATCCATGTAGGCCTTTCACAAAAAATAAATGATTAATTCTTTATTCCTTTTGAAATATTCCAAGTTCTTTCAAATACACTACATTTTGAGTAATTTGGCTTCACTTCTTTTCAAAGAAAATATTCCAAAAGGCCCCCAAACAAATATTCTAATTGAAACCATGACACGAGTATGATTTATGAGAGTAAAACCTATAGTTACTTCCCTTTGTATTGGAAGAGTTGAAAACTAGAGATTTACATTACTTTAACACTATCACGGCCATGATACGACAAGGGAGGTGATCTACTCAATATACATTTTGAGTTACTTCCTCTTGTGTGGGAACCCTTGGCCTCGGCAAATATTGTTTTTCTCTAGAACATAAAATATATTTACCTCATTGGGATCATATAATTGTATAATATTGTATGATTGTGCTATTGATCTGTAAACAATAAATATATCTGATCTGAAAGATATGGAAAACTTGACATATATTCACATTTTCTGGATCATGGAATATAACACATTAACACTTCACCAATGAAAATATAATTGCCACATAAAGAAGTGTTTATTGGACACTGCAGCCTTATGTACATACCTGTTTCTGCCAATTTCTTTCTTTGAGAATCGACAAGATGTCCCTTTCAGCCCTCTTCTCGCTAGTTACTTTGCTTTTCTTGTTTGTCTTTCTTGGACTTTCATTCTAAATATACAAAATGAATTCATTAAAGATAACAGTGAGGAGTTAATAATCTAGCATACGTAATGCATATCTGCATTCTGTGTTTTTTTAATTATGGAAAATAACTGTCACAATAATTTTTTTTAAATGCTCATTTATTGCGACAGAATACTTGATATAATAGAACAAAATGTATGCTAGAAACAATCAGTTATAGCCATATCACACATTGTTACAATTCAGGAGCCGCAGAGCACATTTGAAAGTGAGGGGCCTGAACTCTATACCGGTCAAGTTAAATGTTGGACTGCTCCCCCCCCCCACCACCAGCTCCGCAGCCCCTGAAATACAAGGAGAAAATCAAACATACAGACAGTTATCCAGTTCCGCAATCAAAATTCTTCTGAGGTGTGTTGTGGCGAATACACATCCATTGAAGGAAAGTTACATATCCTTAACTTAACTTGAGCGGATTTTTCACTTGAGCACTATAGAATTACCTCATCTTCGGAACTGGAGGATTGTCTCGTGGATATCGTTCGTTTGCCTCTCTGTTCTCTTCCCAGCCTACCAAGGGATTTCCTAATGTCGGATATATTCTCTCCATCCAGAAGTCTGTCCAGTATGGACTTCAGCTCGGGACGCTTGCCTGAAATAGTGAAATATCACATAACTTAATGTTAACAACATTAATGTTATCCCCCTCTTATTCATGCTATGAATCAAATTGTTTACAGGAGCCATGGAGCACATTTGAAAAGGGGAACGGGGACTGAATTCTATACCAGCCATGTTAAATGTCGAACCGGAGCTATCTAAGATAGGACTTATAACACTGCGGCCCCAAAAAGTGGAGGGGCCAGCCCCCCCCCACCCATTACATTTTCCTGTTGCTCAGCATTAAAGCAAGGTGGCCATTCTACAAATATATGATAAACAACAACAACAAATATATGGTAAACAAAAATGAGATATCGAGTGATACATTTAACATAAATAACACTCGGAATAATTACATAATTTTATTTATTACAGTACTTACCACTGAATCTCAAAACTTTGGCTGGAACAACTATTGTATTGCGCTGTGCTCAGTTGCTAGCTTGCATGTCATGGTGGCATAGTTCAGTCAACTTATTCGTGGACGGTTATCGAGATACTTGATGTCGAACCAGTGTCTTTTTTGGAGGCGGTTGGACTTTTCAGCTTTTTAAAATTGATAATTACAAGGTGAAAAAACGAAGCAAGCCAGGACTTCATTGTTGAATGACTTCATGGGGGCTTTGAGACGTCTCTGTTGTTGTTGTTGGTGTTGTTGTTAATCTTGGACCCTTCAAACTTTGACTCGACGCCGTGCTGCTCAACGGGAGACTCGAGCAACGAGTGTCAACAATTTGCCGAGTTAGGAGCCCTAAATTAATGCTAGAATCTCACTCCGCGAACAATAATCCCCATTCTGTCGTTCGACAGAGAACTGCATGGAGTAGCTTGTCCCATTACACTTCGCAGACCTTCCGCCATGATTGTTGTAGGAGAAGCCTCGTTTTCGATCTCACTCTTGACGGAATCGACCAGCCATTCGGAAAAAACGGAAATCAACGAAGTATAGAAACAAATCGGGAGAAGTCACGTGGTACATTTTGGGTGAGTTCCAGCCGACGGCATATGGGAATTATGATACATATGTCCTGTAAGTTTGGAATTAATTGACCTGTTGTTATAGTTATGTGAATTTTGTACTCTGTCAGACGCTTGTACACATAAAGAATTATCTTATCTTATCTTATGGGACGTCACCTGCGGGAGATTTGACGGTCGCGAAAATAACATTGAAGTCAATGGGAATTATTTTTAAAACGTAGTTTTGCAGTTTGATTCTGGTAGATAATATTTCAGAACTGCATTAGCTTTCGAGCAACTTGTATAATTTTCACTCATATGGAACAGACGCTGTCAACGAAAAACTAGCATGCTCCATGCAAATCTCACGACGTCAAACGACCGGAACTCACCCAGCAGGTCATGTGATCGACACATGAGAAAGAGGCGAATAGCCTGACTGATCACCGCAGATAAACACAAAATAAAATAGATACTCCCGGCGACGTAATGTCAGACTGACTAGTGTACGTGTTGTTGTTGTCTGACAAGTCGAAATCCGACGAAGGATTTATTCGGCAACTTGAACTACTGAACTGACAAATACTTTTGATAAAAATACTCTTGTATTAAAGTTGAGAATTCCGTATTCGATTGAGTCAAATTTTAAGGAAAAATCGTATAAAGCGTTGAAGCACATGTTGACTGTCAGCTATCCGCACATTTCCCTTTTCTATTCGCCAGGCAGCTAGTTTTGCCGAATATATGCATATTTTAGGGATATTCAAAACTATATTTTATTCATCAGCACAGTGGCTAGTAAGATTTTCATCACTTTTCTCCCTGACAGCTACACAAATCTTTGTCTTTCAAAACGCAATTTTGTCATGCGGTACTGAACCGTATGCACAGCATGCTAAGTCGGCAGCCAGTCTATTCGTGACACAGGGACGAGATTCTACTATATTGCATATACATACCCATCTCACACTTCAGATATATCAAGGGAGGTAAAGTTGAAATGCACTTTTCCGCCAAAAATTACCGGATTTCAGAGGCTCGATTGAGAACAAATAAACGCAATTTATTCATACCTGGCGGTGTTCAGGTTTTCTGTTACACTTCATAGCACAAATCCCGGCTCGTATATGGCGCTGCGGTGCATAGTTTTTGTAAAATCCTCTCTCAAATCAACGGTTAAATTCCCCCGCTTCGAGCATCTTCACGGACGTTGACAAGCTCTACCAGGCATCCATTACGTTCTGCTTCGCGCCTCTCCATGTAGCGCTGTAAGGGTCTCACGGACTTTACCGGAGTTGACCCAAGGTCATCTGTTGCCACAGTAAACGAACATGACGACCGTCTAACTGGGCGAATTGATATCAGTCGCTACTCACCGATATGTATTTCCGCAACATATAGTTCTAGGGAAATTTGTCAAAAAGCTGCCTTCAAACTGTGTGAAACCGGCGTTTTGAAATACATTGAATAACTGTTTAGTGTATTTCGAGATAAATATACATTTTGCAATGAGTAAAATAGTCAGATAGAACAGTTCTTGGTTTTACAAGAATCCTGTAAAAAATGGCGAGACCCCTACAGGGGTAAATGCAGCGTAGCGCAAAGCACCCTGGGAGAGGATGGGACGTTGAATGACTGCCGTAGCCTCGAACCCGAAATCCTAACAATTATGTCACGCACAACGAACAACGCTGATCGGCTATCTTGGATTGACGGACACGTTTCACAGTTTTGAATTTCGCGCACTGTCCACTGCAATAGTGCAGAGACTCTATAATAATAATAAAAACTTTATTATAGAGTCTCTGAATAGTGTAAACAGTCAATCAGCGTTGTTCGTGGTGCGTGACGTAATTGTTTTGATCTCGGGTTCGAGGCTACGGCAGTCCCTCTTGCATATGGCTCCAATTTCAACGTCCGTGAAGATGCTCGAAGCGGGGAATTTAACCGTTGATTTGAGAGAGGATTTTACAAAAACTATGCACCGCAGCGCCATATACGAGCCGGGATTTGTGCTATGAAGTGTAACAGAAAACCTGAACACCGCCAGGTATGAATAAATTGCGTTTATTTGTTCTCAATCGAGCCTCTGAAATCCGGTAATTTTTGGCGGAAAAGTGCATTTCAACTTTACCTCCCTTGATATACCGGTATCTGAAGTGTGAGATGGGTAGGTATATGCAATATAGTAGAATCTCGTCCCTGTGATTCGTGAGACGTCTTCTCATCGAAGCAAGGCCAACGCCGTAGCTCTGCAGGGTCAAAGTTTGCGGAGTTGAACTTCCTATTTCTGGGAACTACGGGGAGACTCTATCCTTGTTTATAATCCCCATAATTAATGCAGGGATCACAATTAAACATGTTATAAGCCTCACTGATTCCAGCCAGGAAAATAAGAATGTCTTTTGTTCTAGGCCAAGCGTTCATCAGAGTACCGAATATATAACTGTTCAGAGGTCAACATTTCTCTCCTGCCTCACACCATGCTATTGGCATGCTTATACAAATTACAATCAGTACATTTGGTAGACATCATTTGTTTACCTTTACCGGTTTCTAAGCCATTCTGTCAGCCATTCAACTTTATTCACAGGCATATCATGGGCGTCGCTAGGATTTTTCAAAGGGGGGTCGATTATCATAGCACTTTAGGCGAGGGTCCAGGGGCCGCCTAGGCCCCGGAAGCTCCGGGGTCCTAGATCGCCGGAGATGCGTTCTAAGCGTTTTCCAGGAATTAAATCTGAACATAATGTATGCAGATTTAGGGTTATATTATACAGCTCTGAGACCTTAGATGGCCTGAGATGCATTCTGCGATTTCCAACAATTAAACTAACACGTCATTTGTCAAAATTCAGTATTATATTTTATTCTCTTTGTCATGTTGAAAACACAATAATAACGCTTTGGGCCTATATACCTCGTCGGCTAACCCAGTGGCGTCGGAACGTAATTGAAAGTTGGGGACCACTATCACAGCCCAACAGGCGGGGGTCCAGGGGCCGCCTAGGCCCCGGAAGCTCCGGGGTCCTAGATAGCCGGAGATGCGTTCTGAACGTTTTTCCGGAAATAAAACTGATCATACTGCATGCACATTTATGATTCTATTTTCACGATTTTTTTTCTCGCAATTATAAGCATGCATCGATATTGAAAACATCGCACCTCATGCCTTCATCCATTTGACGTTCTAGTTATATTTAAAACATACAAAACGATGACTTATAGTTCTTGGGAGGGAAACCAATATGCCTACAGATACGATTCACTCACACACAGATAAAACAAGGAAATCCTCACAGCCCAACAGGCGAGGGTCCACGAGCCGTTTAGGCCCCGGAAGCTCCGAAGTTTCATATCTCCAGAGACGCGTTCTAAGAGTTTTCCCAGAAATAAATTCGAACGTAATGTATGCAGATTTATGATTCTATTTTCACGTATGTTTCGCATTTATAAGCACTCATCGATATTGAAAAAATCATACTTCATGCCAGAATCCATTTCACTGTTTAGTTATATTTATCACATAAAAAGAACACATAAAAAACCGATGACCTTTACATGATGGAACATTAGAACCAATATGATAGCGATTCATTTACACAACGCTAAAATGAGCGATCGTCACAGCCTGACAGGCGAGGGTCCAGGGGCCGCCTAGGCCCCGGAAGCCCCAGGGTTTCCGGTTGCCGGAGATGCGTTTTACCCGTTTTCTCGGAAACAAATCTGAACACAAGGTATATAGATCTATGGTTCTATTTTCACATTTGTTTCGCATAAACCCGCATCGATATTGAAGAATATGCCGGACTCCATTTGACTTCCTGGTTTGACACAAACAAAACGGGCCTTTTATACACCACCACACGTCTTGGCACTCTATCTGTAATTTTTATGTTTTTTTTATTTTATGTTTTTATGCTTTTTTTATTTTGTTTTTGTTTTCTCTGTTTTTGTTTTTTGTTTTTTGTTTTTTCTTTTGCTTTTTCTTCTGTTTTTTTTTTTTGCGCGGCCAAGGGGGGGTCGTTCGCACCGGACGACCCCCCCCCTAACGACGCCCCTGCATATAACTTTGCATCCATTCATTTATTTGTCGTAAATTGAAATCCTCCCAATTGTATTTTTTCGTCACTAACAACATTACGCCAAAAAATCGGGGAAATAATATTTTGGTTAACTATGGTATATTGTACCATGCTATTACTATTGTTCAAAGTGGTTAACCATGGTATATTGAACCATGGTTCATCTGTACCATGGTATTACGATAGTTGAACAGAGTAACCATGGTACATTGAACCATGGTACATCTGTACCATGGTATTACCATGGTAGTACCATGCAAACCATGTAAACCATATGTACCATGTTATTACCATGACAACCATGGTATTACCGTGGTTACCATGGTTCAATCTGTTGTAAACCATGGTATTTTTTATAAGGGCTGGCAATTAAAATTGCATTTTTCTTAACTTGAAATTTGAAATTTTGAAATTGAAGTAAATTCAAAAAATATCAATTTGTAGTTGGTAACATTCTTATTGGCGTAAACCAAAACGGCGAGCCTGCCGGGTTTCACATAACCCTTGTTTTGTTTTTTCAATGTTGGAATTTTAACACCATTCTCTTAACACCGTTTTGGCGTTAAACTGGTGTCGAAACACTCCTTTTCTTAACACTGTTTTTTGGTGTTGAACTGATCTAACACCAATTTTCAGTGTTAGATTTTCAACACCATTCTTTCAACACCGTTTTTTGGTGTTGAACTGGTCTCGACACCATTTTTCAGTGTTGGATTGGGTCAACACCATTTTCTCAACACCGTTTTTTGGTGTTGAACTGGCCTCAACACCACATTTTGGTGTTGGATTATGTCAACACCATTTCTCAACACCACTTATTGGTGTTGAACTGGCCTCAACACTAAAAAATGGTGTTGGGCCAACACCGTTTTTCTGGCTGTGATGGATTCCCGAATATAGGAACTAAATATCGCAAGATTTGTTAACCGATATTTTGCAATTATTAGGAATAGGCCTACAATCTATCCACTTCAAAATCTACAGTATTTTCACGTTCATAAAATCCTACACTATATGCTAAATTCAACAGCGTCGACCATCTTCTCTAACATTATATACTCTTACGGACTCTAATCTACTTCATGACGTACACTGTTCACAGGTTATGTGTATAGTGGCTCAAATACCCTCCCAAGCAGGGTATTCTATAACTTCCAATCAGGACGTTTCGCCATCCGATCGTCTTCCGTGTGGGCGTTCCCTATTGCAGCGGAAGAAGAAGTGTTTTGGGGGTTATGATGACACACAAACACGTTGAAATGGGTTCAGCTATTAAAAGCGAAACCAGCTAGTGCCATATTCATAAAACTGCACCTGTAGAATAATGAATTACAGATTATGGATTTTAGTGGTAGTTTTTTTTTAGCAGTCGGTGATGTTTCACATCGTCAACTTAGAAATTGTGCCAAAGCTGCTGGCGTAAATATGATCTGATCACGTGCATCCTCATTTTCCCCGAACACTCCCGGGTACTATGAAATATATAGTTATTTTATGAGCCTCCTGTGAGAAATATGTCTTCAAGAGTAATTCGCTTCGTCGCTTCTGCCCATGCAACATCCAAGGGCGCATTTACCTTCCGACCAAAGAGGGCGCTTTGCTGTACACCGTGTGCACATGTTATGGAGCTCCCCTCTATCTGGGATCCGCCTTAGATGCAGAAAACAGTCTATTAATCGATGTGATAACTGACGGTCGTAATTACGCCTATGAATCCATCCTATTCACGCATCCTGTTTAGTGGGAGGTTGGGAAACTTCAGCAGAATAGATATGGGGTCATGTAGCTAAATAATATATAGCCCATTAGGGCCGGACTTTCGACCAAAATATCAGACAATGAAAATAAATAATCAAACGAACAAACAAACAAACAAACGTGTTCTAAAACTATAGTAAGATGCCATACCACGCGCTATCATGGGATTTATTTATCGATCGTCATTATAAGAAGGTAGATCAGATGACCGTTAATAAAGTTTCATAAATACAATTACATGATAAACCAATTTATTCTATTGCCTGAACCGAGGGGAGGTGTTGCGTCGTCGGGTTATGTCCCTTAGTTACAATCCTCGAACATCCTGGTATTCCTTTTCGGATATGCTGACCATCAGAGCAGATGGCTTTCTGGAAGGAAATTGTTATCAGAAAATTTTGCGATAATCTGTTTATTTGGAAGTGATTTGTCTATAGATATGATTTTCAACATTGTATAGCTGAGATATACTGGCATATTACGGTCAGATGGTTGAGAAAATTCTTTAAATTTGCCAGTTAGATTGGTTGTGAATTTCACCCGACATATCCCCCCCGCAATACCCAACTCTTCTCTGTCCACCACCACTCGTACCATTCCTCTCTTAATTTTATTCTTAGTATTTTGGCAGATGTGTGCCGTGTAGTGGTCTCGGATATGGGCAATCCTGCTCTGGTGCAGATTGATATGCGATCCAGCGCCGCGGACAGGCGACGACAACAACAACAACAACATGCTACACCCGTCACCATGCAGCAGGATCGATCTTGAAGTTGAAGTCGGCGAAAGCTGCCGCTGTGAATGCCTTTCACAAGATCGAGTGTTGGGAGGTCCAGCTCTCCGTCGCGGAATGAGAGGGGTCAGGAATTCAGCTGCTTGGGTGACGGTTGGCCTACAGTTTGTCTGTTGATGGTGCAGGTGGGTGAGTTGCAATATCACAGGCATTGAATTTGAAATATGAAAATGGAAAGAGAGCGGATGAGAGCTCTTGTGTGAATATTTTGGAGAGATTTGCAAGATAAGATTTAGGAGGGATAACTGTTATTCTTAAAAGGAAAAGCATATTTTTGGGATATTTAAGGAGAGGGAACTGTCACTCTCCCAGAATCAAGGAAGGACATAGTGGTAGATGGCAGAGCGTGATCACTCTCCAAGGCGTGGCTGCATCTGATTCATCATGTGCTCAAGGATATACATGATATAGGCATGCAGTCTGAAATGAATTTGTTTAGGGAGTTCGATGAAACGAAGTTTTCATCAGTTTTTGGGCTGGTTTATTTGCATCATAATATGTTGTGATTTTATTATCACTTTCCACAGTGTGCCACTCGAAGGCCAGTTAATAAGGGATAACAAGCAGTCGCTGATGAAACAAGAATAAGGCAAACTGCTATGAACTATTTCGAATATTTTATCTGCACTAACTCAGTGAAATCTTGAGAGATTTGCCTGGGCTTATTTGTCCTGGTTCATGGGTGGCTAGGGTGGTTGTAGCTGCCATTTGGCCAGTGTTATTTTGATATGAGAATCCAGGTAACCCCCAGGGTGCAGCATTCTTTTGGATACCCTAGATTTTGGACAGCCTAAATCATACAGACATGACGGATGTAACATGGCAGATATAGAAAATGGACTGCATAGGGACTAAACTGGAGAAAGAGAGCAATTTTCAGACCTTGGTGTTTAAAAATAGCAACAGCGGCTGAGAGCTGTGAATAGCTCTTCAAAGAAATAGCTGAGGAGTGATTTCGGTGACATGCGGAGTGATCACAATATTGTTTCATAAAAATTTCATTTGTCTGGGAGTCTTTATTCGCTCTCTTGATATCAATTTCAGGGAAATGAGAGTTATCACGCCCTCAATACAAAGGGCCTGAATTTTGGACACCCATATTAAAATGTTTGGCTATTAAAAAATAGTCTGGTGTAGCCTGATTATTGTTTTGGAGGCGGATGTCGCCTGTTCCATCCAATTGCTAAGCGCAAATTTATTCTCGCTGGTACGCTAAATGTTTATTTCTCGCCCACCAATTCAAAATCAATTATGTGATATTGAAGTGAGACGTTGGGAAGTTTGGATCGACAGTGTTTCGAAAAGTAAAGCTATGGGCAACTGATTGGCTGGTCGGTGACTGGCATACAAGTTGTATTCATAATCATAATCATCAGTCTATCATTATGATGATCCATAGCTAGGGTGAATGGGAAAACAACAGATCTCCCATGACATGAAACTGATGTGAGTGATAGGGAGATAGAAAACACTCACTCGTCCATTTAAATACTGTTTGCTGTATGTGAGAGAAGCCAATTAATAGCTTTTGGTCGTTTCGGTTCAAGGGAGGTAATTCATGGAGTGTCAAATAAAATCGGATCGTGCACATGTGGGAAAATTGTGGCACTCTGTTGGGTAGGTTTGTCCTTAAAGGTCAGAGTTTGTAAAGCTAACATGGTGGCACCCATATTGTATAAGAATACAGGCATATGAGAATGGATAATTGGAAAGAATACTTTAAGCCTAATATAATTGGCAGCTATGCAGGGTGTCTATCACTGGGTGTGTGATTCAAATATGGGTGTAAAACCAGTGGTTTTGGGGAGGTAAATGGTGACAGAAGTTACAATGCATGAAACAGATGCATGATTACCATATTGCACCGTACGTGTTTATAGAGCATCGAGAAATTCATCGGATTTTACAATGATTGTGTGCCTGTGAAGATTTGTCCACAGTGTGGTCAAGCCGGAATGAGCGGGCTGACATCCCAAAGTCACAAGGCGTATAATGTGTGTATTATCAGGGGAAATCATGTAAAGTTATGGATGTCCAGATGCAAAGTTAGGAATATGGTATGAAATTATGTTAATTTCAACCTTGGGGTGCCGGTTTGACAAATCATTATTATATGATGGTTGAGGATATTATATTCAAAGTGCACTAAGCCTGGATAACTAGTATAATCTTGAATGGGTAGAATTTTCAGCATTTACAACTCCACTCACAAGACCATAATGAGCATCATCTATTCTTGATGATCAGAGTCAGAGTTGTTTGCAGAATTGCCCTTGGGATTTTGGTGGGTGCAGTGTGTATTGACACACTCAGTGGCGGGATCCTTGCGGGCAAACTAAGTGAAGCTGCTCCACAGGGGGCAGATAGCGGGAAACATTGCCTATATGGGTGATACATAGGGATGTGGGCTTGCCTGGTGTGGTATGTCACAGGGAGCATTATCAGGATTATGGGTCGCCTATGTTTCCATAGGGATCTGATATGGGGCTTGCCTGGTGTGGTATTACACAGGGAGCATATGGTTTTAATAAATTCGCCTATGTTTCCATAGGGATCCGATGTGGGGCTTGCCTGGTGCCGTATTTCACAGGGAGCATATATGGTTTTAATAAAATTGCCTATGTTTCCATAGGGATCAAATGTGGGGCTTGCCTGGTGCGGTATTACACAGGGAGCATATATGGCTTTAATATAATTGCCTATGAATTCCATGGGGATCACGTGGGTCTTGCCTGGTAACTTTCACAGGGAGCGGTTGTGGTTTATAAGATAGTTGATTCGTCCGGACACCGAAAGGTTGGCGTTTCAGCATGTCCGTAGGGATCTCGTCACTAGAGTTGTTGTAATATGGAATAAAGCCGTGGCCGATATCCATCCAAATATTAAATAGTTGTGTGTTATTTGTTCTTAGTGTTCGGGCATATTTGAATAATAAAGTTTATCATAAATACAATTACATGATAAACCAATTTATTCTATTGCCTGAACCGAGGGGAGGTGTTGCATCGTCGGGTTATGTCCCTTAGTTACAACCCTCGAACATCCTGGTATTCCTTTTCGGATATGCTGACCATCAGAGCAGATGGCTTTCTGGAAGGAAATTGTTATCAGAAAATTTCCCACCCGCCTCTCCCTTGAACTCCCTGGACCCTCTTGATAGGTTTTGTGCTTGATTTAGAGTACTGACTGAGTAATGTTAGATAGCTTTCATTCCACAGAATGGGCTCAAGAACTGTTATCTTGACAGCGTTCACTAGACTGAAGTATGCTATCATTTTATGTTAAGTTTAAATGATCACAGTTCGGGCCTAATTCAAGGAGTACTTCATGGTGCCTCGAGGGGCTGGGATATATATTTCTTTATTACAGTATGAATTAGGGAGGTTACATCTAAACAGATATTGCTTGCTGTCTGGTTTGTTCGTTTTATATTTCAGAAGTACTGCTGATGGTTCTAAGATGACTGGTACTGCTATCTGATATCTGGATTTCTTACTGCTATCTGCTATGAGGATTCGGTCACGTGGATCTTTAATATGCTTAATATGGCTGTTCGCAACTACTCCATTTGTGAGGACGAACTGTAAGGTATAGCACTGAAGTTCTGAGTTGAAATCCGAAGAAAAACAAATTTCTGTGAGTAAGTCGGTCAGGTTCCCAATCAGTGCAACAAAGACATTCTGTATATAAATCAGTCAGGGTTCAATTCCTGGCAACAAGGAACTTTGTGACTGTAAATCATTCAGGTTGTAAACAGTGCAGCAACAAACTGCTGTGTATAAATTTTCATCTGTCGAGGTTCAAATCTGTGAAATAACAAATAACTTGTGCATACATCGTTCCACAAACACCAGACTTCGAATACGAACCAGTGCAACAACAGTCTGTGTGAGGTTGGCAATTTTGTATGTATGAATAGACTTCAGGGAATAATCTGGCAACAGTGAACTTCTTGGTAATTGAGTTCAGTAAGAGACATTTGTGTAAAAATGACTGCAGTGTGAACCAATTTGCACTGAACATAAATTGATTGTGTATTATATCTATTAGTGCAAGAGCACACATTCCTGATCACATATGGACAAATATTTTTGTATCATTCATGACAAACATTTTGAACGAGGAGATTTCAGCAATTTAAATCTTTCTGTATCAGTGCTAAGCTATGCCATCAAATGTATGCTGAATCGGATCAGAAAGTGTGAAGGCATTATTTGTTTAACTTGGTTTCTCTGAAGTTCTATTGTTTATTTATTTATATGATATATGGATTATGTAAGCCATGTGTGGCATTTTATCATAAAAGGGTGTATATTAGGGTACGAATGTTGAATGTTTGGAAGGTAGTCAGCCCTAACAGATTGTCACTTTCCTGAATGAGGATCGAGCCATGTGAAGCATTTGAATATTTGGAAGTGGCCACACTGGAGTTGCCAGTAAGAAATGAGTGAGCAGAGATCATTCCTAAAGCAGTTTGACCCAGCCGGCCATTTTGACAAACTGATGAACAGGGAGCAATATAGCTGATGACCTGTACAGGTAATCAACTGATACCAAATTCAACTACTTGACGCAGTTTGGTGTAACAAAGAAAGCTTTGCCAGGAATGACAATGTTTAGGTCTGGTTACATCTGAAGTAATTGCTTGTATTTTGGAGGTTTGTTTGCACATTTATTCAGAAATGTTTCGGGTATTTTACAATTTTGTCACGGCATATTAGGTTCAGTAGCGGGATCCTTGCGGGCAAACTAAGTGAAGCTGCTCCACAGGGGGCAGATAGCGGGAAACATTGCCTATATGGGTGATACATAGGGATGTGGGCTTGCCTGGTGTGGTATGTCACAGGGAGCATTATCAGGATTATGGGTCGCCTATGTTTCCATAGGGATCCGATGTGGGGCTTGCCTGGTGCCGTATTTCACAGGGAGCATATATGGTTTTAATAAAATTGCCTATGTTTCCATAGGGATCAAATGTGGGGCTTGCCTGGTGCGGTATTACACAGGGAGCATATATGGCTTTAATATAATTGCCTATGAATTCCATGGGGATCACGTGGGTCTTGCCTGGTAACTTTCACAGGGAGCGGTTGTGGTTTATAAGATAGTTGATTCGTCCGGACACCGAAAGGTTGGCGTTTCAGCATGTCCGTAGGGATCTCGTCACTAGAGTTGTTGTGCAAAGTACCTTGCATATATGTCATGAATACAAAAATTGTATCGTACATCCAGTTTTACACGGTAAAAATTAATGACTGCATGTAATTGCCTTAACAGGTGACACCAGTCTGTTTATCTGATTTGTTACATTGTATTTGTTCTTTATGTTTATTGTTGCCTGTTTTGTACACTACCCCTCACGGGGTGTCTGGTACAATAAAGAAATCTGAAATCTGAAATCTGTAATATGGAATAAAGCCGTGGCCGATATCCATCCAAATATTAAATAGTTGTGTGTTATTTGTTCTTAGTGTTCGGGCATATTTGAATAATATATCATTCACTAGCAGTGCACAGGTACCAAAAGATTAGTCCATCAGACCTGGGACGAGTATAGAGGGATATGAAACGCGGCTCCTCTCTTTGAACTAGGGTTTGTCTCGCTAATTGATATGTTAATGAGTGATTAGTGATTGGTTAATTAGTACGCCTCGTCACTGATTGGCTTTTGTGCGCAAAAGACCGTCACGTGTGCTTCGCTGCGAGTCCCCCCCTGTTTCGCTGGTCAATGCTGGGCGAATACACATGCTTGTCAACAAGGCTCCATTAACGTGAACGCCAGTCAACTCAATTTAGGCCAAGATTGATGACCAAAAAAAATTCTTTACAGCTTAACCAGTGGCAAAAGGAATACATCATGCAAACGACGAGAAACAAAACTAGTGCACAGAGAAAAAAAATCTAAAAAAAAATATGACCCAAAAGAGTAGTTCAATCACAAAAACGTACAAGAATTGTGAGATTTGTTCAAAATTCTACATATTTGGCATTTTTACGATTTTCACGAGCAATTATTTACAAAAACGAAAATGGAAAAGTAAAACATTTTGCGTACTGTCAATGACATGCTTGCATATTTTGTAAAAACTAGCACAGATATACTTCAAAAATTGAGATAAATGAGAAGTTTGATCACAAAGAAGGGGAAAAATGAGTTTTTCCTTGCCGCTCCAGCCCCGCAGTTATCGGCAGCGCAGAGCGGTCGAAAGTTGTCATGAAAATATGCATCTTTTCGATGAAAATCCCTCAAAAGTTTCTTCTCTCAAAATAGTACCCGTCTCGATCAAATAATCTGATGCCAATTACTGCAGAAGAACGTCTATAAATCTGGTAAAATATGGAATGAATTCGTGACGAAAACTATGCGATGCAAAGGCTCAGACATACGTTCAGCGTGAGCTCGTGGCGGCGCCTTTCATGTCGGGGTACGTTTCATATCCCTTTAATATTCGTCCCAGATCAGACGTACGGTATTTCTGCCAAGCTCCCCGGGCCTGTGAGACTATTAGTCTACTCAAGTCACAGTTCGAGGTCACCAAGATTTGAACCAGAAACCCTAGCTATTTACATAATGATCTAGTTCACTTAGCTAAATCTGTCCCACGAACAATCCTCCATACATTTTTTTAAGGAGCCAACTTTGTATTATCTGCAGTGTCTCTTCTGAAAACTCTCTTCACTGTGTTTGTGATATGATCAAGGTCCGGGAGTAAATGATGAACAGATATATTGATGGGCCTGTTTCCGTCAGGTATGGTTAGCTGCGGTTAATAAATTATATTAAAAGGGTCAATTCATAGGGTCAAATAGATCGTATATAAATTAAAAGCAGGTAAATACTACACGTACGCATAGACAAACATACCCACACGCACAAGCTGCTTTGTGTTCAGTTAACCCCGGTAGAGCATTTTGACCCGTTTATAGCCTTTAATCGTCTTCCCTCAGTCAGCTTTCTACGATCCTGTTGGCAGCGGGTGATATCCTCGTGGTTCTCAGCCAAAGTTGAGCCTGAACCTCGCCATCTTGGGGGTAAACGCGATCTTTGTCTTCAGTGGGACTTAGAAGTTATTTATGCAGGGGCATTGGATGATGTTTGTGACGGGTGAGGTTGTATCTTTACTTTATCGCGCGTAGGTGATATTACGCTGATAAACAGCTTGTATCACTGACGTCCCTCCTCTCCTTGTTGAACAATGAGAGTATGGACGTCAGTGATACAAGCTGAATAGTATGAGCGTAAGGTGGTATCCGCGCATGTATGTTCAGGTAAATCCTAAATCCTCAGAAAGGATCGATGGATAAACCGGAAGTGACGTCATTACGCCCGCGTAATTGTAGTGTATAATGCGCCCACAGAGCTAGAATTCGATGTTAGTGGCTGATTACAGGCGGAGTCATCTGTAGGTGGGACTGGTCTTGTCTGTGCGGGTCGGTCTGGGAAATTCAGAGGTCTCCAATATAGACATATTTGCCTCTATATAAAAAAGAAATCTCCCCAGAGAAGACAGATTATGCCCCAACTGTGACCACAACTCGATAGAAACTGAAAAACATTTTTTACTACACCGCCCTGCATTCTCCTCCATAAGACATGTCCTTCTCACCGCACTCAATATTCACCCAACTGTCACTCCCCCAAACTCGCTCATTCTGAAGCAAATTCTCAACCCTGAAGAGTCTCGCGCTTCTAAATCTGCCCTCCAAGTTTTTAAAATGTACTCGACCACCACCAGATTCAACCAACTCTGCACCTGCCTCTTCCAACCTTTGTACATAATTTCTTCTTAAACTGTGCAAACACTTTTCTTACTATTTCTTTTACTTTTATTTTTTTAGTATCAAACTATTATTATGGATTACCATACTTCTGTATACGAAGTCGTGTAATAAAGATTGTATTGTATTGATATAATCAGGGGTCGTGGTGATGGTCGGGACAGTGGTATATGTACATATAAAACACGTATACAGCATTAGATCATATCTAATCTTTGAGTAGTCAACATATCAAATATCTGAACGTTTTGTCGGAAAACCTCAGGTGGTTCAGAATAAACACATTTCAGTTCCCATAGAGCAGGCCATTATCGAGCCTATCCTGCCCGCTCCAATCAGGCATCCTCAAAATACTCTCATAAACAAACAAGTTATGTGGCTGTCCACCCCAATACCCTACGAGTGCCACTGACACCATGCAGGGCGTACACCTCAAACACTATCACACGCCAGAGCACAATACTAAGGCAGGGTCTGTTCATAGGAAATACGGATGCCGAGATGAGCGAGTCGTTGAAGGCCAGAGAAAAACGTATTCAAAGCAGAGGGTATTTGATAGAGGAAGCCGAAATCTTAGCCCATAAATACAGTCTACGACGGTATTTACCTCAACAGTATATCAATCTCGTGGTCAATATGTTATCGCTGAACAAGTACCCAACTGGAGATCGACCAAACAGCGTCAAGGTTTAAAACCCCGGTCATGAGATGCGCGGAGGCGTATTGTGACTTCGGCTATTAATACCCACGTCGTGGCAAGCGAGTATAAATTACAACAGGCGCACATCCACATGCGCCCCACATCAGGAAAAAAACGATTTATGAACAGTATATCCCGTTGTCGCTCAAAATAAAGAGCGATTCGACACACCGAGCCATCATGAAGACCATGCATAATTGAAGATGATATAGGGTTACCACCCACGGGGACTCTGAAAATGGGGCCAAATTCCGAAAACAGCTGTTCCAGAACATGTTGCCTTTACAGGCTGCCATGTTGCCATTGCCTTTACAGTACCTCGGACTGGACGAAGTCGACGCATATTAGGTGTGGGCCAGAGCAAATGGACGATGTGTATCAGCACGGATATTAATGATCATAAAGACGTCCAATGGTGCGCCCACAAGGGTGGCTTCTCCTTGGACAAGAGCGAACACCGTCGATGATGACACAACAAGACCACAGCATTACACCATAAAGCATATGGGCACATGTGAATAATATGTGTAATGTGCAACTGATTTTGTCTCTTCGTCTCTTTGTATGTTGATGGAGAGGTGTCTACAGGCATTTACGCCTTTCCATACCACGCACGTTAACGCTTATAGTATAGGAAACCCTTATTGTAATTATAATTTTTGATGCGCCGACCTCCGGTGGCACGTGTCACGCAGGCGCGCTGTCTTCCGGAATCACAGCGTATGCACAGTGTGCACTTCCTGTGTGGGATCACTGCAGATTGCACTCATAACATGAAACATTTTTTTTGTGAGGCGAATAGTGATTTTGACAGAGAGGACTGTTGTTGTAGTTTTGGCGAGAAGTCCCTGAAAGTGATGTTCTGTGCAGACAGCTTTTCTGCAATGGATTTGAAGTACGCCTACAATCAAACATCTCTGTTCACCAAGCCAATTTCTACGCTCACACCCTGAACTTGCCTTGGTCGGACGGGCTGCCATTATTGTTCAAACACAGCCTGTAGCCTCATGATTAGGCATTAGGCCTTATCCTTTAGCTTTCCGAAACGTGCTTTGAGACGGCGTCAGCGATTGACTGGCATTTTCATTCCGTCAGCCTACAGAGGAGGCATGTTCCGTGTTTGATTGGTTCGTAAGATGAAATTAACATTTCTGATTTAAAACAATAATGGCAGCGCGTAAGACCAAGGCAAGTTCGAAGTGGGAACGTAGAAACTGGTTTGGTGTAACGAAGATGACAATCAAAGTGAATTAGGCTCGAACACCGTGGCCACTTTTCAGCGGCTTATGACATATGTTATATGGGATGACTTGATAGAACGATAATCGTCTACTTCGACGACATTATCATCTGATCGACTACTTTACTTGAGCATTTGGATCGTTTGGAGTCCGTTCTAAAGAAGATTTGAAAGTGCCACTTTATCAAGAGGTGAAATTCATGGACATGTGCTTTCTAAGTGGTGAATGGCTGGTCCACTCCAACAACCTTGCGTTATCTAAGGCCGCCCTCGGATTTGCGTCTTACTAAGGACAAGATATATATCTGGTTGATCATATTGTAGAATTTTCGGTCTTCAAGACGACAAGGGCTTAGATATTATAACGCAAGGTCGTCTGTTGACGCGGGAGATGGTGTCTACAAAACCCGTTCCAGATATATAGATTCCAGCTCGGCTACGAGATTTCTCGAAGACTTAGAACGGATTACAACAACAACGGATTTCTGATGATATATATAGTTTTCACTATATGCATTTTCATTCCAGCTTACAACATTTGTGAACTCTGCCGGTGGTGGCAGGACAGTGCGATAGTATATCTGTCATTAGGAAAGACCTGACATTCTCTTTTATACTGCCCTAATAAATGAGTACATAATAAATGGTCAAGCTGACTCGTCAAATCTTCAGGACAGTTGTGACTCGTAGACACGCACATCATATTCGGGATTACCAAGTACAATTACACAACCATTTTCTGTATTAAACCCATATAAATCGAAATTATATAACTGTTTATGTTTTACAAAAACCTGACCTAAAAGGTCATGAAATGGAATCTCGGAAATAGCTTAATCAAAACAAGCGGCACTGAAAATAAGCTAAAATACGACTTCTAGTTTGCATGCAAAAATTGCTGTGACAGGTATGGTGGCTAAGAAATTCCATATTTCACACATCCCCCAGAAATGGAAGATGGATGATACTATCGGAGAAAGTACATTCATCTCAAAGTAGAAAAACAAAATGCATAATTCATTAAAATGATATCCACAGTTCAGAGAATAGTCCGTATTCATAGCTGAGTTCGTTATCCGCAATATTAGTCAAATAACCTAAACGATTATTCAATTATCAGAGTCCATGTTCATAGCGTAAGGTCATAATTCCATAGCTATCAAAATTTTTCAACGCAAATACTCTAGGTATGTGATAAAACATGCCAGTCACACCGCAAGTATGACCAAAACAATTGCCTGAAAACATTTCAAGCACCTCAGTCGCGAAGTCAAAATAATGTATCAAAACATGATACAAAATCAAAACAATTGCTGGAAAATCCTTCGAGTACCTCAGCTGCGTATCCAAAATAGTTCACCAAAACAAAACAAAATACATGTAGAACAGCATTTAAATGAATTGAAATGTCAAAACAGTTAAACATTAGGACCTTATGTTACTCATTATGAAAGCTAGAAGTTTTATGGTTGACATGGACACAATATGTACTGCACATAAGGAAGTTGTCAATACGTGTTAATTGAAACCAATTTGTCAGCCAACATCTTAGACTTATATTTGAGGATCCAAACAATAATAATAAAAATTCAAGATTATACAAAAACAAATAACCACATTTAACCACAAATATCCAGGCTCCTGTAGCCTAATCGGGGATTGTAAGGGCTCGCCAGCCGACATCAACTAGACTATTCTGTGAAGTCATGTGACGCAGTCAGTATGTCGGCACCTCTTCCCACTTCCCTTATATGTGTTGTAATTCAAAGCCTTCCAGCATTACATGCTGCAATCACTAGTACGTACATGTACTCATTGTATCAAGGACCTATCAATTTACGCGATAACCCTACTTCCACTTAGCTCAAATGCGTTAAGTGTTTAGCTTACCAGCTACAGTATTATGAAAACTGATCGCGATAAATGTCCTAATACAAAATCATTCGGGAACCACATCACAATGTTCTCATTCAAAATTCCAATCTTAATAAATTAAAATCCTATATGCTTCTCTATCGTATGGTCGCTACAGCGACCATACGATAGAGAAGCATATAGGATTTTAATTTATTAAGATTGTCAAAATTCAAACTCTAAATTTATCAATTTGCAAATCACTAAATTTACCAGTCACAAAATTCATGCAATCTATCAGTTTCATCATTCATTTATCAACTTCACTGGGTATGCAGTATTATCGATAATAAACAAAACAAGACATACTCAATATACGAAATATGTCAGCTGTTCATATAAAGCATTACCATGGCACACATAAGATGATCGTTCAATACCTGTTACCAACCTGTCTGAGAATTCAGTCCAGAATGTTCCATTAAAGTTATGAGAATACAATGTCTCAGAGTTCGTTAGGGCATGTCCCATTCCTGTAAATTACAAACCGTTCATCACGCGCACTATTGCCAATCAATGGGAAAGTCACAACGTCAGACAGAAAGTTCAGAGAAGTCCAGGCAGAAAATATATCACAACACAGTTATGTTCAATCACTAACCATTTATAAGGTTCTGCTAAGCGAAACGAATCAAACTGTAGCTGTAGATAATGTATCCACGGAATGAACTCGTTCCAGAGGTTTCTTGTACACGCTGTCACATCATCAAGGAAGAGGAGAAACATGTCGCTGTTATAGGAAGGAACGGTGTTTGGGTCGATCTCATCACTGAGATGATGGACATCACGTGGCAGTTGTGGACATCAGTTTGGAATTCCGTCCAGTCAGAATTACAAGGCAGCAGGTGCAAAAAGGAAGGAGGGACCTTTGTCGACAAACGATGAAGAAACTGCTAGCATGTCGTCGAAATATCCTCGCGAATGGAAGCGAGGCTACCACCAGCGGTACAGCGCCAAAGATGCTGGAAAACGCAGACGTGGAAATTTTTCAGATGTTGTTGTTCACTAATGTTCTCGTTGTCTCCGGATTTTTTTTTCTATCCTGGCAAGCTCGCCATTGTAGAAGGCGCATTGCTGATGGTATATATAGTTTTTACTATATGCATTTTCATTCCAGCTGGCAACATTTGTGAACTCTGCCGGTGGTGTCAGGACAGTGCGATAGTATAACCAACTGTGTATATGAATAATATTTAATAACGATAAAATTAGATCATCACAGTAGTGCCAATTACGTTACCGTCACTTAACAGGCCAGGTAGTACACTAGTGTTTGTCAACAGTGATCAAGTTTAATATTCTTGAGAACAGGTTGTAGTTCTGTCCTCATGTATGTTACAACTTTGAAGAAAGATGGTTCTATCTTCTCACATCATGTGTAAATTCAATGTCTGATATACAGCAGATCGACAGTTGATAAAGCTAACAGGGTTATTTGAGAAACAAGTTGTCGACACTAGTCTACCCGAGTTGATCCACTGTCTTAAGAGTTCTCATTGAAAATTGAAGTCTGTGAATTCGAAAAGCATAATAACGTAGTTGTTGGTTGTGTATTTTATAATTTTGACAACATTTGGCTATCATGGACAGGTTCAGAAAAAGCCTGGTGCTTGTTTTCGAATGAATAGAGATGCGAGCAGCTGTCGGTTGGGAAAAGTATTGAGTTAAGAACAGGATGGTGAGCTACGAGTAATCGTCCACGCTTCTGGCATGGCATACTATGACGGTCTCTTGCAGGAAACAAGCCTATGTTTATGTATACTATGATTGTCTTTTTGAATTTGGTGCTAATACTGTTATGTGGAAAATGGAATAGGTCTTTGGATTATGGACGCGGATATTCTCTAATGGACGACGGCTGGATTATGAATGACGGACTAGACGCTTGTAATTCTGGCCCAGTCACTGAGCGAATCTTTCGTCCCACACTCGCTGCGCGAAGTAGGTACTTTATTACAGGATAACATGTGAACGTCAGACAAATGAGCTTAAAAAATCAGTAATTTAAATGTTATTTAACATGACTACCTCTAGCATACTACTACAACATATTTTCTTTGGATTCGAATTTTTCTAAAATTTAATGAAGATGATAAATTTCGTCGTTTGAATTAGCCGAATTTCGTCAAATTTGGATTAAACACAAAAAGAGACGTTCAAAATCCTTCTTTGCCGCTGTAGCTGACGCATGCGTACAGCCGCAGAGCGCGTTCATCGATCCGTGACGAGTGAATGCTATAGTATTAAAGGTTGTCACGCATGACTGGCGTCAGTTGGGCACAACTCGGCCTGCTGGACCAGTCGAAGCTGCGAACCGTGAGTTAGCTCCCCTTTATAAAAGCATTCCAGAGTTATCTGCGCATAAGTTTTACCGCTATCGGGATGGAAGCACCACGGCACTCAGAACGTGGATCGGGTTATTTAATTGGGAAAATAGAAAAGTTAGTCTTCAAATGAAATGGGCAGTGTGTGATAAGCTCAGAACATACCTGATGAGTGCGAACTTTCCACCGATGACAATCCATTCCCTGATCCGATCTTATGACAAAGGGTAAAGTTCCGGCCTTGGAGCAGATGCGGCTAAACGAACTGGCATGGTTCAACTTCTTCTTCCAGATTGTCAGAGATGGAGAACGGCCTGACATCAGGCACTGTAGAGAACCCTGTGACAAGCATTCTTGGAATCAGCAGCTTTGGAAGGGACGTTAAATCCTCCTCACTCACTCACTCACTCACTCGGAAGCGTTGCATGGAGCGGTATTTCAGAATATTCGATTCCTGTGCTCGCTTAGAAAGCGGTCGCAATCAGGGAGTAACTTTCTATAAACCTCAGTTTTCTGCGAAGGTGCGCGAAAATTCACACAAACTTTCATCATTTCAACTCCATGGTGCACCCCAAGGTCGACATGCTCACTCCTATATATGGGTTAATGTATTGAGGTGTAGGTAACCGCTTAGTCTCATCTGCGCACCTTATCCGATCATATTTGTCCTTTCTCTACTACTGATGTCATCACGGTCACGTTACATGTTTCTCTGCATACACTCCAGGGTCTACTTATCTATACCTAAGGGCCAAATGCTACTAGTTACCCCTATGTGCTAGTGCAAAAGACTGTACGTAGGCGTGTGTCAAGTGCGCACCCGAGCGTACCTGGGCTTTCTCTAATACTGGGGACGTCACAGATGACGTTATAGTCGCATGGGCAACACTCGAGTCGTATTATACATCACGACAGCGTCCTATATTCAGCGTCCTTGTGTCCTATATTTGGAACCAGGATGACCCCATGCGCACTCCAACATGCTCCGTCACTACTACTTCTCGACTGCGCATGAGCACTATAACGTTACTTCCGACATAAAACACCGCAATTGTAGCCTACACCACGAGATCTTCCCTCAGTCTTATTCTACATAACGACAGTTTCAAGACTATTCCCTGCTCGCCTATCACTAAATTATCCACCAATAGGCGGTCCTCAACGTTTGTGCATGCGCACCATGACGTCTCCAGACACAACACGACTTATTCTACAGAGAAAGATTTCAAAACGACACCACGCGACATATTTGGACCCAAGGACGGGCCCTAGATCACCCAACCAGGATCCCGCGCGAAGGAAAAGGCCTTTCTCTACTACCCCTTGGCTGCGCATGCACACCGGGACGTCACTTGCGAGTCCTAGATACACCACGAGAGCTTCAAGACGACACCAAGCACGGCCCATTTGGACATAGGGCGGCACCTAGATTGCCCAAAACACGCCCTTGCGTAGCCAAAAATGCAATTCATCCACTACTTCTCCACTACGCATGCGCATAATCACAGTCACACAATGGCCAGAACATCCTATGACTACACAACGAAACTTTCAGTGCAACACCCGCCACGACTCAGTTGGACCCAGTATGGCCCCCAGATGACCCAAACACACCCTTGCGCACCCCGAAATGCCATCGCATGCACACTATGACATCACTTCCAAAAAATACCATGCCAATCGTAGTCTACATCATGGGGGCTTCCAGACGACACTCTTCAAGACCCAGTTGGACCCAAGATGGTCCCTAAATGGCTCAAACACGCCCCTGCGCACCCTAAAATACCATCTTCCGATACTTCTCGATTTGCGCATGCGTACCATGTCGTCACTTCCAGTAAAATCACGCCAATCATAGTCTAAATGACGAGGACTTGAAGACAACACCCTCCGCGACCCATTGGGACCCAGGATGGCCCAAATATAACCCAAACACGTCCGTGTGCACCACCAAAATTCCATCTTTCTCTACTACTTCTCGGCTGTGCATGCGCACCATTCCGTCACATCCGGTTAAAAATATCGTCAATCGTAGTCTACACTGCGAGAATTTAAAGACGGCATTCTACAAGACCCAGCTGGACCAAGGATGGTCCCTAGATCATCCAATCACCGCACCTGATGTTCTTTCTCTATTACACCTTTGAGTACACTGTAAGCCGCAGATTCCCATCAGAAAGGCCATGGAGTAATTTATATGAGTACAGCTCACATAGTCAATTTTGGAACAATGCAGATTAACGTATATAAACGCAAGTGCACTTTCACTATATTTTAAATTACCAACCATTCGCTCTTTGAAAGAGAGGAAAATCGATGGTTTTCTTCCTTTTTTCTCATTTCCATGCTGTGCTGTAGGCCGAGAGAAGACCCGCCCACCAACAAGAGGAGAAACCGCTGTGGGTAAAAAATGAAAATAGAATACGGAATAGCTGGAGTGCACCCTTGTGCAAATATGGACATTTTTAACGATTCTCGTTATTTATTTATATCTGCTACATCTTCTTTCGGCTACACCAGCTGAACTGTCAATTCTAAATGGGTAATTGTTCAGTGCCCTCTTGACTGCGAATTACCTCCCTGGTCCACCAAAACAGCACTCTAGTCATAGTCTACACCATGAGAGCTTCAAGACGACACCCTACACGGCCAATTTAGACAAAGGATTGTCCCTAAATCGCCCAAGCACACCCCCATGCGCACCCCTAAATAAAATGCCATCTTTCTCTTCTACTCCCCGACTTCGCATGTGCACCATGATGTCACTTCCCACTGAAGCCAGTCGTAGTGTACATGCTGAGAGATTCAAAGCGATACCCTACATGACCCATTCAGACCAGTTATGGTCCCTACATCATCGAAATACGTCTCCGCGTACCCGCAAAATGCCATCTATCTCTACTACTTCCCGACTGTACATGTGCACCATGACGTCATTTCTGGTCAAACCATCTCTCTAGAGATTTCGCCTTTCTATACTACTAACGTAATCAAAAATAGTTGACAATGATATACAAGTTACAGTCACATGATCAAACATGTCGGTCATATACTTGATTCTGACCATGATCTCCGCTGCTGCTCAGTGCTGTTGATGATTATGATGATGAACCGATCTAAACGTGTGTGCCCCGGAAGCCCAATATTCTACTGCTGATGCCTGCTGCACATGTTGCATCTGCAACCTTTCTTGGTGACTTTTCCATTTGACATACCCGTACACATGTAAACTGCATTCACCAAAATATAAAACATACGGCGGACTGATCCATAATGGTAAACAAACTATGTTAGCATGTTTTCCAGCATGGTTGTTGACATACATACACACTGGGACAAACACCACCATTTATTGTTGGACATAAGTCATTGAACTGAAGTATATTTCATTCACCAGTAGCTCATCTTCTCTAGCCAAGTCGACGTACATCACGTTGCTCTGTAGAGAGCTTTGCGATGTAGTTGACTTGGCTGGTGAAGATGCCAGTAGCTCGGATAAAGTGATTTCGGGGGGTAGAAATATATTGATATATGTTCATTCTGTGAAGTAGTTCCAGCTTAACCAGTTAACCCTTTTACCAGGATGACTGTTAACTTCTGACAGATTTAAAGGGGATTGAAATTATTTGTGATTGGCTAAATCACAAAATGGTAATTACCTGAAAGGCAGATTTTGTTCCTCTGCATTTATGTGTATATAGACAATAAAGAGTCTGTTAATGAGGAGGAGGCATGCAGCTCAGAGAGCAAGAGCTGACAGCAATCTCACACTTTTGTTGAACAAAATAAGATCGACATTTGCCATATTACATGTCAGCTGCGATTGGCCCTTTTTTTTCTTTCTTTTTTAAATTGAGAAAATGTTACGCCAGTCACCGTGTTATTGCCCTACTGGTGGAGGCATCATTTATAGCATCTAAATAGAAATAACATTAATCGTCGCTGAGATTGGCCATTCACCTGATGTGTACCGGTAATAAAACTAGAGGCTCTATATTTTGTGTGCAGAATGGAGCATATATTTTCTAAAATGGCTTTGGTTTCGTGTTTTCCGATCTATCGTATACGGTACTAAGTTCTTTCAGAGGCAATTTAGAAGTTGGAAAAGTAAACAAAAGAATTATTGTTAATAACAACTGCTTTGTTTATTGGCTGATTAGCTGATAAACAAGTTGTTATTCAATTCGTTTGGTTATCATATTATATTATATGTTAGATTGTGCTGTCTCTAGGTTACATCATATAGAAAGTAGTTTTGTGATATTACCTATAGCTAGTCCAAACTCCGTTGTTAGCCGTCCTCATATATACACATGTCTTGTCTGTATACTCTACATGTGCACTTGACCCGAGACGGGTGTGAATGTGAATAAATACAATATATACAATATGTTCGTGGCCTTAGAAAGCAAAAGGTTTTGCTGACAAAAATTCTTGATGATGGTACAGATAATAAGCCAGATCGTCCCGTGATTAGAGGCACGCGACTTTGAAATAGGAAGCAACCCACTGCTTTACAGGAGTGTACAGACCTGGTCAGCTGTGCAAAACATAACACAGGGGTGACCAAAAACAAGGTCAAGGTGACCGAAATCTCCGACCTCTGCGTGTGACCAATCGGAATGGAGGAAAAAGGTCACCTGACTAACCGAGATATGACTTCATCCAGTTGGTAAAAATTCACGTCGGCTGTGCATCGAATGTTCTTTGTCGTTGTTAATAGAGCAAGTATTTGTTTGGCAATTTGTTTAATTATTGATTGCTCTCTCTTCATCAGCAACGAAGAAGCTTTGTTGTGAAAAGAAGTGCAAGAAGCTATTCGAATATAATGGAGGTTGTGCAGCAGGAAAATGTCAACAACAACCAGCAGCAGAGGGCCCAATCGCAAAATGGCGAGGTTGCACTTCCAATCGATGATTTCAACGGAAACTTTCCTAGGTCGACAACAGACTCTGCGCTGTTTGACAGTGCTAAAAGTAACCGAATTATTCGAAAGGCGAAACGACCAAGTAAACAACTGACAAGGTCCGAGTCTGACCCTGAAGGACAAACATTAAATTCAGTTGGAAATCGTGCACCATTTTCTAAAAACAGTCGAAAATCCCGGAACGGCAGGGGTCGAGGTTTGCCGAAGAAAGGTGATGTCATTGTTCAAGGATTGTCATCTGGAAATAGTTGGATAAAAATGTGATGCTCACTTCTCATCCGTTTTCAGTCTGCAAATGAAAGTGCAAGTGGTTAGACGAATGCTTTCTGTAGAGACCACGTGGTCTGTGGTCGCCATTATTGGCTTGTTTGTAAACAAATCTAGGCTCCTTTGCTTGCCACATCATGACCTACTTTGTGCATTTCTAATATATCTGTGATATATGGTTCATGGCTCATGAATAATAATTGTTGTTCAACTACTAAGATCAAAACTTAGTTAAAACTGGGTTATTTTGTGCTGTGGGATAGTTGTGCAAAATAATAGTGTACACATGTACAAAATATACCTGGTAATTTCTAGATGAGCCTCCGCTCCTCAGTAAATAAGAGAGCTCGAAGTCTAGACAATTTATTTATAGAAAGTGATTTGAATGACGGGACTGACCCCAGTCTAATGCAAGACATCCTCATATTTAACGCGTTGATCGAGGTATTATACCTTGAGCTGCAAAGCTCTTGATTTTATCTAAAATGTTGCTTTTATACATCTTGTCTTATTTGACATTTCGCTTGTCTCTCTTGGTTTGTAGAACGTTACGACGTTCTAGGGTCTCCTTCATTCAAGTTTTATTACCCCTCGGCCGAAGGGTATTGTCGTCGTCATGTACGTCCGTCCGTCCGTCTGTCCATCACACCTTTCTCGTTACCAAGATATCTTTAGAACGACTTACCCTAGGCACAGCAAACTTGCAGAGTACATCCATATGCTCGTGACCCAGAACCCTATTGAATCTGGACCTGATTGGTTGGAAACTTTGGTGGCCATCTTTAATTTATGCGAACCCATCACAGCTTTCTCGTTACCAAGATATCTTTAGAGCGACTTACCCTAGGCACACCAAACTTGCACTGCACATCCATATGCTCATAACCCAGAACCCTATTGAATCTGGACCCGATTGGTTGAAAACTTTGGCGGCCATATTTAATTTATGCGAAACCATTAATCTTGTGTATCTCCGGTACCATTTCACTGTTCAGTGTGAAACTTGGTCTAGATCATCGATGCATCAAGAAACTTCAAAGGAATGACCAAACCAGTTTCCCTGATTCAGTGGAAACCTTGGCAGCCATTTTTAATTTATGCAAAATCTTTAATGATGTATATCTCTGATACCATTCAAGTGTTTCATACGAAACTTGGTATACAGCATCGATGTATCAAGAGACCTGCAATGTATAACCACATCAGTTCCTCTGAGTTGCGGGAAGGATGGGTGGCCATCTTGAATTTATGCGAAATCATTAATGATCTCCATCTCTGATACCGTTCAAGTACTCGATGTAAAATTTGGTATACATCATCGATGCATCAATAGACTTACGATAAATGACAGTTCTGGTCTTTCTGATTGGGCGGAATCCTTGGTGGCCATCTTTAATTTATGCAAAATCTTTAATGATGTATATCTTTGATACCATTTCAGTGTTCTATATG
>JAVTVY010002910.1:0-33492 GCA_036873755.1 Hanleya hanleyi | reverse complement strand
AAGAATACTGATCAGCGATACGGATTTTATATTTTTGGAACATCATGATGTCTTGCCGGCATCATTGAAAACTGTTGACCGCTTCTCTCTTGCAGGAAACAAGCCTATGTTTATGTATACTATGATTGTCTTTTTGAATTTGGTGCTAATACTGTTATGTGGAAAATGGAATAGGTCTTTGGATTATGGACGCGGATATTCTCTAATGGACGACGGCTGGATTATGAATGACGGACTAGACGCTTGTAATTCCAATGGGTACTAATTGCGCACCCCTGTTGGCTTATCTGTTCTCTTATGAAAATGACTAGATGCAGGCGCTTTCAAAAACCGATCCATTCAAAGCCCGTTCCTTTTCATTCAGTAAACGCTATATAGACGATCTTCACGCTGTGGATAATCGCTATAAAAAGGATATATATCCACCTAAACTGGATTTGAAGGAAACTACAGATAGCCCTACAGGCACATCATATTTAGATCTATATCTCTACGAAAATGAAGCGAGCATTCTCTCTCGTCGACTTTATGACAAAAGAGATGATTACAATTCCGACATCGTAAACTATCCCTTTCTGGACAGTAATATTCCAGTGGCACCTGCATATGGCGTATACATATCGCCCAGTAGCATTTGCTAGATCCTGTGTTAATTGTGACGATTTCAATCAACGTCACAAAACATTGTTGCAGAAACTTATAAAACAGGGCTTTTCCTCCAAGCGCCTCCACTCAAAGTTTCTCAAATTTGGCGATACATATCGCATGCTGATAGCAAAATACGAACGTAGCGTGCAAGATCTATGGCGTTACGTTTCGTAACTTGTGTCTAATTCCGCTTAACCTTGGGCTAGGGGCCGTATGAACCCATGTACTTCAAGATCCTCATGGTGCTCATATGAACAGTCACAATCAAAGCGTGACTGAGATACACCATTCTCTAGATAACGACTTTCGAACGATTATTATGGATTAAGAATACTGATCAGCGATACGGATTTTATATTTTTGGAACATCATGATGTCTTGCCGGCATCATTGAAAACTGTTGACCGCTTCTCTCTTGCAGGAAACAAGCCTATGTTTTTGTATACTATGATTGTCTTTTTGAATTTGGTGCTAATACTGTTATGTGGAAAATGGAATAGGTCTTTGGATTATGGACGCGGATATTCTCTAATGGACGACGGCTGGATTATGAATGACGGACTAGACGCTTGTAATTCCAATGGGTACTAATTGCGCACCCCTGTTGGCTTATCTGTTCTCTTATGAAAATGACTAGATGCAGGCGCTTTCAAAAACTGATCCATTCAAAGCCCGTTCCTTCTCATTCAGTAAACGCTATATAGACGATCTTCACGCTGTGGATAATCGCTATAAAAAGGATATATATCCACCTAAACTGGATTTGAAGGAAACTACAGATAGCCCTACAGGCACATCATATTTAGATCTATATCTCTACGAAAATGAAGCGGGCATTCTCTCTCGTCGACTTTATGACAAAAGAGATGATTACAATTCCGACATCGTAAACTATCCCTTTCTGGACAGTAATATTCCAGTGGCACCTGCATATGGCGTATACATATCGCCTAGTAGCATTTGCTAGATCCTGTGTTAATTGTGACGATTTCAATCAACGTCACAAAACATTGTTGCAGAAACTTATAAAACAGGGCTTTTCCTCCAAGCGCCTCCACTCAAAGTTTCTCAAATTTGGCGATACATATCGCATGCTGATAGCAAAATACGAACGTAGCGTGCAAGATCTATGGCGTTACGTTTCGTAACTTGTGTCTAATTCCGCTTAACCTTGGGCTAGGGGCCGTATGAACCCATGTACTTCAAGATCCTCATGGTGCTCATATGAACAGTCACAATCAAAGCGTGACTGAGATACACCATTCTCTAGATAACGACTTTCGAACGATTATTATGGATTAAGAATACTGATCAGCGATACGGATTTTATATTTTTGGAACATCATAATGTCTTGTCGGCATCATTGAAAACTGTTGACCGCTTCTCTCTTGCAGGAAACTAGCTTATGTTTATGTATACTATGATTGTCTTTTTTGAATTTGGTGCTAATACTGTTATATGGATATGAATAGGTCTTTGGATTATGGACGCGGATATTCTTTAATGGACGACGGCTGAATTATGAATGACGGTTTAGACGCTTGTGATTTACTCAATGATTAAAACACACTGAATCTTTCAATTCAGAATGGGTTAATCTTGGTGTTTTAACTACCAGTATAGTGAATCTATCTATCCGCGAGCTTGATTCTTAGCCAGTCTGTAATGTCAATATTTACATACTTGTGAGTTCTGGAGTTTATGGGAAGATGCGTAGTGATTGATCTTCGTCTGTTCGGCAATTACAATTTTTCAAAGCCAATTATATCATTTTGAATCTCGTGTATTATAATGCGTTTACATGGAAACAGCCAAGAGTTTGTAGTACCGGTATTAACACATATAAACCACTTAGTGGGCGACGGAGTATTCAAATTCTTACAGAATCAGAACTTTTCAACAATTTCTAGCGGAAAAAAAACTATCATTATCATCAAGCAGTCAGCCAACATCGGGCAGCACACCATCATAACCAATCATCTTGACCCAACTTCTAACACACAAAAATGGCAACTGAATTTCAATGCCAACAAAAACATTTATGACCTTCTCTACCACTGGTTCATCTTACCGACTTAGGCTTTAGGCCTTATTTACCTAATCTGTAAAACCGCCGGCCCTCAGCGGGGGCTGAACACCTCTGTGAAAGTCAAAGATTAGGTGAATCCGTAAACCCTGCTTCTCCCGACCCTCTTGCTAGATTTGGGAGCGATCAGCCAGGATATGCGGCAGTTTGACACGAAGAGGGCCACACCCATTTATAGTTTCGTTTGGGTTAATGTTATTAGGATTAGAATTGGTCCTTCACAATTGTCATTCTTTTGTTATAACATTCAACAGGCATGAAGTTGAGTTTGAGTGAGTGAAATCTTTGAGACGGAGTCTCCTGATCCCGATGAAAACAAATCATCGTACTCGAAATGATGAATAATCGGTTAACAATTGATTAGTGTTATGGGATGTTACAACACCTGCGATGCCACCAGTTTCGAAACCATCGAAGCTACGGGATACATACTTGATATACGTAGCACGTACTAGACTTCGTGAAACATGAAGACAGGATAAGATCAATACATATGTGTGTTGATAGTTTTGCAATACAAAAGTTTAGACGCGTGAAAGTCCAAAATCTAGACAATGAGTGGCATACGCGAAGTGGAAGTATGTGGGAGTACTTACGATATTGCTGTTGTTTATCATCTCTGGTGCATTGGTTCCCTCAAGCGACTGCAACAGACTTGACACGTTGCCATCCCTGGCTGCCCGCAAAAACGCCAGGATTTTGTCCCTCTAAAAAGAAAATTGTTTTATAATTACACAACCGACACATATGTCTAATATGTTACTTAAATACAGTTGAGTTAACGTATCTGTTCAAGACCATTGCTTAACGTAGGCCGCTGGTGATTTCGGACTTTGACGGCCATTCTCCATGTTTTCTAGTTTAAGCAATGGGGATTTACTTTAAAGGTCTTCTGGACTAGAAATATCAATCCAATATGAACATTTTTGATAAACATTTTGATTATATTCAAACAGCTAAATATAAGAAGAAAAATAATATGTATTTTGTTATCTTGAATTAGCTAAAATCCCAAATCTCAAGGAAACTAATATCTGGCGATTCTGATAAATCTGATATTAAAACATGTTGTGGTACCTGTAAATAATTGGTTGACGATAACGATCGACCTGCATATGACGTATACATATCTCGCCTAGCAGCATTTCCTATATCCTGTGTTAAATGTGACGATTTGAATCTACGTCACAAAACATTACTGCAAAATGTTTTAAAACGGGGCTATACCACCAAACGCCTGCACTCAAGCTTTCTCAAATTTGGCGATACATATCGCATGCTCATTGCAAAATACGAGCGCAGCGTGCAAGATCTATGGCGTTACGTTTCGTAACTTGTGTCTAATTCCGATCAACCCGGGGCTAGAGCCCGTTCGAACCCATGTACTTCAAGTTCCCATTGTGCTCATATGAACAGTCTCAGTCAAAGCGCGACCGAGATATATCTTCACTAGGTGACGACTTTACAACGAGTATCATATGGATTAAGAATACTGATCAATGATACGGATTTGATAGTTTGAGGACATCGCGATATCTTGCGGGCATCATTGAAAACTGTTGACAGTTTCTCTCTTGCAGGAAACTAGCCTATGTTTTTGAATACTGTGATTGTCGTTTTGAATTTGCTGCTAATGCTGTTATATGGAATATGGAAAATGTATTTTCTTCATATATTCTTCAATGGACGACGGTTGAATAATGAATGACGGATCAGACGATTGTAATCTGCTCTTTAGGATTTCACTCATCCTGTCAATATGCATCAAAGGAGGGTTACGATTTCTTATCCAAGGACAACCCATAAGTCCATTGATACTGTTTGACTGCAGCATTCATGCGGGAAAACCTCTTAACTTTGTAAAGAAAATTCAGACATGCCATGAAACATTGCCCAGTGGAATTGATGCAATTAAATCAAGGATCCCCAAGAGAACAACAGGGTTCATACTTCATGTAAGAATCACGAGACAATGTATAAAATAGACAAGTCTGGAGACAACAATGTGTCTAGACTTGAACCTTTCAAGCTGCACAAAGACTCGGACTATAGCCTTCTACATGATGTATCTACCAACAATAGCAATGGCAACCCTATTGTATTATTCAGGTTGCCGTAAAACAATCCAAGCCATCCTCTCACTCATAAGAACTCATTGTTCAAGTTTGATGTCGACCAGACAATACATTTTTTAGTTACTGCAGTGACATAGAAAGTACGACGGAATGATCTTAGAACGAAATGAAGGAATGACGGACGGAGAAAAATTTCTAAGTTCCCTTCCGGTGTCCGTCGGTGACAATAAGGATGAACAAACTTGAAGATTTCTCGGGGCAATATAATAAGGCCAGAAGAGCCCCTAACCCGCCATCGCAAATACGAATGTTCCAAGTGTACAACCGTTCATGCAGCAGTTTTCCCAGCACCGCGGTGGTGAAATACTAGTGTGTGTTAATAAAGGCGTGGCTGAGATAATAAGGCTATGTCGCAGAATCTACAGTATTCTCGGATCTGAATGTTAGATGCAGTTAGCTGACTTTCTGACCACGAAAAAGTAGACTCAACTTGATGTGATATCTATAATCCTGACAATGACCCCGCTATTACAGAGGCACGGTTAACAATCAAGAAGATGATCAGCGCCTGTATGACCTCATTGAAGATGTCAGCTCTGAACTTTTCATTATGCTGGAAGATTTAAATCAGCGATCAGTCAATGGCCAGCCCCAACAGTTGACGACCACGGGGGTGAGTAATTCCGCGATCCTATACAGGACTGTTTTCTCACTCAACGTGCCGACTCCCTTTACATGTATCCATGGCCTAATTACATCTTTCGAGCAATCAATTGTGGAGGTCGTCAACGTATATGATCGGTTTGGGCTAAGTATCCACTATGGACCGACTTGCAGTGTTAATATAGCAGTTAACATCCAGAAAAGTAAGAAGACAGAGCTCGATATCAAGAAAACAGATGTCAGGAGCATCAGAAATCTTTGAAAGACCTGACTGAGCTGACAAACTGAAAGATAAATCGACGAATCTTTCGCCATACACTGGAAAACGAAATCTATAAACACATACCCACCCAGTTGCAGAGACAAGGTATGGATGGCCAGGCGTACAAGAAAAGCGGAGAGAGAAAGAATACTGACATTGGCCAATGTTGCAGATACGTCGAACATGCAATGGCTATATTAAATACAGAAATCTGTTAATAAGGAACAACAGATGTTAGAAAGGCATAAAGGGACTTCAGAAAAAAATCGCATAAGAAGACACAACAAGATTTTACTCCTACACCTGATCTAAATGAAGACAAAAGACAAACTAGGACGTCTCAAGAATGCAGATGGTGCAGTTACCATAGACAACGGTGACATTACTGCAGATTTAAAGGCTTACTTATCTTCCGTGTTTACCATCTAAACAAACAGCGATCTGCCAACTCCTGTAGAAATGTTCACTGGCACACCGGACATGGACCGGACATGCAAGTTTAACCCAATACAAATTAACCAAACAGAAGCCTGGTAAAGCTTCAGGAGCTGATGGTATCCATCCCTCTATTCTATCGGAAACAGCTGAGCAAATCTAACGGCCATTATCCCCGATATTCAGGTCAAGTATGGACCAATCGTCTCTGCCTCCGGACTGAAAAATGCCAATGTTTCACCAACCTTTAAAAACGATTCAAAGAGTAAAGTGGGTATATCGCAGACGCAAATGTCATTCTCAGAGATACGATAGTCAAACATCTTGCGGACCAACAGTTATTAGAGGAACTCAGCATACCTTTCCTTCAAGAAATTATTGAACACAGTAACAAACAACATCGACCAGGGATTTCCGGTAGATATTATATATCTGAACTTTCAAAAGGCAGTTGTCAACAGGCAGAAGGTAGGCAGAGTTCCACACCAACGTCTTCTGACGAAAACAGGCGCGTGGTAAAATACTGAACATATTAGATAACTGGTCGAGTGCCACATCCAGTGAAGATGTCAGAACTTTACAATCATCTCTCAACACGCTTCTACAATGGATTAAGTAATTGTGAATTCTGTTCAATCTGTACAAGTGCAAGGTCATACACACGGGATGAAACAATCGTAATTTCAGCTATACTATGGGTGACCACCAGTTAGCTGGTCTTGGTGAAGAGAAATATACGGTGTCATCATCAACAAGACCTTAAGTCCTGTCAGTTATGCTCCAGCGACCTCAAAACGAGCTGCTAAATTATTGGTATTATGTGCAGAATCGTCACATACAAATGTAAGGAGACTATTCTACCGTTGCATAAGTCCAGTGTTCGGCTTCACTACGATTACTGCAGTCCTGCTCGGAACCCTTACGACAAAGGACATTCGGTTGTTCGAGAAGGTAGAACGTCGCATGAATAGGATGATTGCTGATATAAAGAGCCTTCCTTACACAGCTAGGCTCGGACTTAATCCCTCGAAACTCGTAGGCTGCACCGTGACCTCATTAATAGAATATTAAAGAACGTGGGCATTACACACCACGTCTATTCAGCGCAACGTCACAAAACATTGTTTGCAGAAACTTATAAGACAGGGATATTCCATCAAGCTCCTTCACTCAAATTTTCTCAAATTTGGTGATATATATCGCATGCTGATAGCAAAATACGAACGTAGCGTGCAAGATCTATGTCGTTACGTTTTGTAACTTGTGTCTAATTTCGCTTAACCCGGGGCTAGGGGACGTATGAATCCATGTGCTTCAAGATCCTCACTGTGCTCATATGAACAGACACAATAAAAGCGTGACTGAGATACATCATTCTCTCGATGACGACTTCACAACGATTATTATGGATTAAAAATACTGATCAGCGGTACGGATTTTATATTTTTGGAACATCATGATGTCTTGTCGACATCATTGAAAACTGTTGACCGCTTCTATCTTGCAGGAAACTAGGCTATGTTTATGTATACTATGATTGTCTTTTTGAATTTGCTGCTAATACTGTTATATGGAATATGGAATAGGTCTTTGGATTATGTACGCGGATATTCTTTAATGGACGACGGCTGAATTATGAATGACGGACTAGACGCTTGTAATTGGAATAGTCTACCAGTTGCAGCAGTTTTAGCTAACACCCTTCTAGCATTTAAAACCAAACTATCGTCAGCCGTCATAAAAAAATTGTACGGGGATTATATGAGCCGCACTGCCTTCCCCAAAAGAGACATTGCCTTGCCTGACGATGTGGCACAATGTAAAAATGGTAAACGTCTTGCCAATACGTTCTTCCAGTGTTTCGGAATTGATTTCAATAAATGTGTATCATTCAAAGATGTTTCAATGAAACTAGATTTTCTTTTTAATTCAATAAATTCAAAACAATCCCTTCGTAAATTGACAATATCACGTATGTATTTGATACCATTTCCAAACCAGTTTTTAGTAAACTTTGACTTTCAATCTGCTGTTGAGACACAAAGGTTCGTCCAAGATATCTCCTGTAGATTTTTGGGTTAGTATGACACGCAGTTCTTTCCAGGCTAAAAATGTATCTTTCCAAAATGGATTTGTAATATTACTGATAACACCCATGTTCCATAAATTCGGTGCTTCGAACAACTCCCTGTTTATTATATTTTGCCATTTTCTATTCTGGAAAAGATGTGATTGTTAAACTATGTACATAATTTATATTGTTAACCATGCTCAGCCCGTCAAGCTTGTAACTGTGTGTTAGAACATTTCTTTTTATTCTATCATTTTCTCCATTCCTTATAAACTTGAATAGCATCGAAATTTCTCGGGTAGGTTTGGTAAGCCAAGAAAGATATGAACTGTCGTATAAATTGAGTGGATGTCTACAAAACTTCCTTTCACTGTACAATGCACACAAAACTTCAAGAGATACAGTTCAAAATACTACACAGAATACTAGTTACAAATTCGTTTCTGCATAAAATGTCAATTAAAGACGAGGATAAATGTGATTACTGTTCCAGTGGAAGGGAGACCGTGGAGCATTTATTCGTTACATGTACTGAAGGTGAAAATTATCGTGTGATTTAGAATATTGGCTAAAACAGGTAGGAATACAAGGAGGGATAACTAATTACAAAATAATTTTATAATAACAAAATAATAATAATATATTTACAACAACAAATTATCAAATACAGAGCTCAATTTCAAATCACTTCTCTGTATATTTTCGGACCAGCTTTTAATTGAAAAACACACTGCGTATAAAGACAACAACGTAGATAAATTCAATAAAAATGGGCCCTGTTTCAAAACATATTCAAAACATGATCAGTGTGTTGGAAAATAAAATATTCAGTGAGATGTTGCAGTTGCTCTTATATCTGTATATTTTCTAATAATTTGTGCAACGAAACAAGGGGTGCAGTATAGTTATATTTATAGACATATGTATATATATATATAGTAATAATCCAAGAAATATATATATATATAGTAATATACATGTATATAGACAGATGTGCATGAGTGAGTGAGAGAGAAGACTGATTCTGTATTTCTGAAATATATATTCCAAATGAAATAAAAAGATTATAGAAAAGAGGTAATTTAATTTTGATAGTACCGTTGATTTTAATTGTGATTTTACCGAAAAAAATAAATATAATGACTAATATAGCTTAGGTCCGACCCTGCCAAGGGATCGATCCAAATAAATTTAGACTTATCAATGTTAATTTTTAATCCAGTTAAATCAGACGCATGATGTCTAATGACCGTCTGCAGATTGCATTATTTGATAATGTACATCTCCCATACTTTGATATTCTACATCTCCCATAGTTTAACCGTTGTGTCTGTTCTTATCATAATTCCTAATATATCCGGAATCACATAAGAGAAACAAAGATAGGGATATAGCATAACCTTGTCTACAACCGGGAGAAGAAATTGAAGTTAATACAAAAACAGTAGCACATTATGAAACTCTGCTGAGCAGGCCGATACATCCCGACCAATTACTTGTAAAGGCAAAATCAATCCAATGTTCAAGGACATCTTCGTTCGTTCTATCTTCTCCCGTATCTGATGAGTTGAACAGAAGTGAAATTTGAAAGACCTTTCTAGGACAGGAAATGTCTGGATGTTTTTTGTTCGTGGGAAGGACTGACCTAGGATTCGGCTCCAAGTGAGATGCAGTTTTGATGCCAGAATGACGTATTTCGTAGAAAAGATTGTTTACAGTTAGCTTGGAGTTCATGATCTTGTATACTTTGAGTGATCATTAGGCACTGGGTTTCAGGATTCTTGATTAACGTTTCTCTGGAATCATCGGTAAATCTTATAACGTCATTACTCATCGGCATTAGGAGATTCTCACCATAACCGATGGAACGGGTCTCACGCGAAGTTAGTTACATTTCCTTTGATTTCCATTTTATTAGCAAAAATACACAATCATACATGGAGGCTGCAATTTTGCTACATAATCAGTATTTTCCATCTCTTTGGACCGTACTTGGCTGTCATAATGACGTACTTAGCTGTCATAATGACGTACTTGGCTGTCATAATGACGTACTTGGCTGTCATAATGACGTACTTGGCTGTCATAATGACGTACTTGGCTGTCATAATGACGTACTTGGCTGTCATAATGACGTACTTGGCTGTCATAATGACTTTTCCGGTTCGTAGCCTGACTGCGATACATTATAAATCTCGAAATCATCCATCAACTCCATCACAGACGGTGACTCCATCACAGACGGTGACTCCATCACAGACGGTGACTCCATCACAGACGGTGACTCCATCACAGACGGTGACTCCATCACAGACGGTGACTCCATCACAGACGGTGACTCCATCACAGACGGTGACTGCATACCAATCTTGATCTAATGCCCATATTATTGGCGTATGTTTTCCCAACATTTCCTGTAACTTTTCCTGTCTTGTTTGAGCTTAACACTTGAGGTTGGCGAATACTGAAATGACGGATACGATCAAAGCTTCCAAGGAACACAAACAACAAGTCATTCGCTAATTCACGCGTGTTTGATCTTGATGATCGAGACAGGAAGTCAGTCGGAGTTAATACCCACCTGCATCAAAGGAGGAGCAGTGTGACGGAGTCCCTCGACCATCTTTCAGTAAAAGGTGAAGAGAATTTAACCTGAAATATAATATGTTCAATATTCCTATACATGTACATTTATCAATGCTTTTTCATGTTTAGCCGAGAATGTAAGCCTGTGTCTGGATAGTGTCGGAAGCGTTGAAATCCACTGATTAACTTGACACAACACAGGAGAACGAGAACACCGAAAATGAAAATTAGCGAGAAGCATTTTGTAGATCAAAATGTCGATATATATATATATTCATGTAATCTTCAGGAAAGGATAGTTCGGGTTCTAAGTTAACATAAGAGCTCAACTGGCAGTTTGGACTACGTCATTAGGATGATCTCTCAAAAGATAACCATGATAATAGTAATTCAAGGCTCAATAATGTAATACAAATTGTTAAATACTGAGCTAACTAGATAATTTAATGAAGAAATTCGACATTATTTCCATGAAACTACAGCATTTCTGGCAATAACGATCGATTATGACCACAAAGCAAAACACATTTTTGTCAGACCATTCTAGCAGGACCATCATAGAAGCATGTTTTGAAAATGTAGTAGGGCTATTCAAGAATATCCAATTCTTGCGGTACCAGTATTTCGTATGTTCAAATCAAGTAATCCTCAAACAATTGAATGTTACGCTTATGCCCAATACCGTTTGTGAACGATCTAGTTCATCACGTTAATTATAGTAGAATATTGCATAAAGATAACAACACGGACTGTATCTGGGCATTCACAAAAATGCCATTGTCCAAGCCCGTCTCAGCTCAATCTAATTTAACGTGTTGTAAGCCTAACACATCTTGAAAGGAGCTATCCATCCAGATTGAATATACTAGTGGCCACTATAAAAATAATCTTACACTTTAATGACCGGTCACGAAATATACGCTCAGACATGGAGTGGAGTAATAGCGCAGACAATGTTCCCAATATTACCCTCTTGTGTGAGTCAGCGTGACGTTGGTTTTCCCTCACAGGAAATTAGCCTAGTTTTACGTATACTATGACTGGTCATTTCATTTTGTTACTAATGTCATTTTATGTATTTGGTCTTTGGATTATGGACACGGCGGCTGAATATTGAATTCCGGATTAGACGCTTGTATTTATACCTGTTTGACCTTTCAGCGCAACCAACAACAGTTGCCCAAGTTTACAGGCTCACAGCACTCGATCTTGTCCCTATCATCAACAGATGAAGGCCAGCATTTTGACCTGAGTGGCGTTTTCGGATACACCCTCCCATGTCTAACTTCGCGCACATCCAAAGGAGGTTTTCTTTGAACATGACCGAACAAGGACCTCAGGTTTTACACATGAGCGAACTATTTAATTTGCAAATGCCTACTTAACAGGGGAAGTAATCTTTATAGCATTGTTCGTATGGCAATTTCAATATAAGTATACCAAAAAGATTGAAAAGCTATCTAAAGGTTCGACGAATAACGGTCTTAATATTAAATCATCACTTCCGGAAATGTGTCTCGGTCGAGTATCCTACCCAAAAATCTGATTGGTGGCTGGGGTGTTATGCCCCAGTCAGGTTTCTTTCACTATTGTGTCCACTCAAAAATAATTTGAATTTAGCTGATTTCCCCATTTCAGAGCCAAGCGACATGAAACTTTGACCTCAATTCAATTTTGGGATATATCGTCTTCCCCTCATATCCACTCGCAAGAATATGATTTTCAATAGTTTATGATCTTCAGGCCAAAGTGACCTTGGCATTTGACCCTACTTACTTCAGTTATAGTAGGCAACATCGCGCAATACGGATTTGATATTTTTGGAGCATCTGACAAAAGAGATGATTACAATTTCGACATCATAAACTTTCCCTTTCTGGACAGGAATATTCCAGTGGGACCTGTATATGGCGCATGCATATCTCGTCTAGTAGCATTTGCTAGATCCTGTGTTAAATGTTACGATTTTAATCAACGCCACAAAACATTGTTGCAAAACTTATAAAACAGGAATATATCACCAAGCGCCTCCACTCAAAGTTTGTCAAATTTGGCGATACATATCGCATACTGATCAGCAAAATACGAGAGTAGCGTGCAAGATCTATGGCGTTACGTTTCGTAACTTCCGCTTAACCCGGGCTAGTGGCCATATGAACCCATGTACTTTAAAAGGCTCATGGTGCTCATATGAAAAGACGCAATCAAAGCGTGACTGTAATACATCATTCTCTAGATGACGACATTACAACGAGTATTATGGATTAAGAATACTGATCAGCGATACGGATTTGATATTTTTGGAACATCATGATGTCTTGCCGGCATCATTGAAAACTGTTGACCGCTTCTCTCCTGCAGGAGACTAGCCTATGTTTATGTATACTATGATTGTCTTTTTGAATTTGGTGCTAATACTGTTATATGGAATACGGAATAGGTCTTTGGATTATGGACGCGGATATTCTTTAATGGACGACGGCTGAATTATAAATGACGGACCACACGCTTGTAATTACCGGCATCATTGAGAACTGTTGACAGATTCTCTCGGGTAGGAAACTAGCCTAGTTTTACGTAAGCTGTTATTATTTCTGTTTCTTTTTTTTAATTTGATCCTAATGTTGTTATGTGTATTAGGAATTTGGATTATGGACGTACAGTTATTTAATGGACGACGACTGAATATTGAATGACGGACTAGACGATTGTATCCCATAATGTAGTTATCGTGGTGTATAAGTGAGTAATGGGTCAATGTTTCAACCAAAGACCGAACATCGGAAGAAGAAGAATGTACATTCAATAGTACTTCCAAATATGCCATTTAGAATATACCTCTATTGATTCCGACTGGAAAGATTTGTTGCGATATTTTACTGATTTGCTGAGAATTAATTTCCCGGCTATTTCATTGTGTGAAATAAAACACTTGGTTTTCGTTTGACAGGGTAACTAATATCGCGCAAATATCGCGAAACTTTCTTGCAAATAAGTTCCAACACTAACATCTTATCAATAATCAAACTATAGATTGCTGCCAAATTTGGGCCATGCTACTGAACCAAAAAGCACCACCCCCCTCCCCAACCCCACCCCGAGAACTTTTATCTGCTGCTTCGAAACGACATAGCCGAGGGAGCTGGAACTTCTTGAATTTAAAGCTTATGATACTAGTGTCATTTTAGGCCTATTTGCATTTCCCCGAGCAGATTATCATGGGAACATTCAAAATGGCGGTCATGTGGTATCTCAAAAAGTCGTGTTTTAAGATTTTCTGCCCATTTCTTCATATTTTCCTGGCCCAAATGGATTAGAAAGTATTTTATTCAGGCAAAACTAATAACTGTCTATTTTATCTGGTAGTTTTTTTAGAGAAAGATTGAGAAATGAAATTTTCGAAAAATTGACCCAAAAATAACGAAAAATGGCACTGTGACGTCATCATAGCGGCCATCTTGTATTTGTTTTTGTTCGTTTTTTACATTTTCGGATGGAGAGTGAACCAAACATACCGTGTGGTAAGTTTCAAATTTTCAAGCCTTATGGATAGCGAAATATACAGGAGCACTTTTCGCCCACATTGAGTGAGAGATACGCAGTATAGGAAGGATCCCTCAAACGTATGGTGGCAAGCCCCAGTATTTACTAGCCTTCAGCACCAGGCCTCACCATCAGATGAGTAAATACTGCGTGACCTGTTTAATCTGGGTGACTAGGCGTTAGAGTTAACATGAAAGGGGGTTTCCCAGACATGACGTGGGTATTACCAATATCATGTGCAACGTGGGTTGGATTTTCAAACATCGTCAGTTTAAAAATAGATTGTGTATGCAGCAATATATATGCATGTATGTGGTAGTCTTAATTATACCAGTTTTGTCTTGAATGCGGATGTAAGAAGTTCTCTTTCAATGGGATGACATTTTCGGAATGGGCAATTGATGGCTGTGGATAATGATCCCATTCGCGGTTCCTCGAATCTATGGTAATATATGGGGTAGAATATAGAAAACATTGTGATACCAAAGGCATGAGGTAAGTATATTCAAGAGCAAGTTTAATTTTTCATAGGAGAGTTGCTTCTAAAACAGATATTCTGACAGACAATTTCGTTTTATTACTACTTGCAAGTACTTACAAAACGATTAATTCGACTGGAAGTCTGTTGGCTCAGGTTTACACACTTGTTCATAATATGCAAATCGAATATAAGACAAAGTCAATATAACACAAATTTACTATTTGGAATTTTAAAAACGTTCATCATTGATACCTATCGAGTTATAAACACTTACGCATTAGTAATAAGATAAAGAAAAGCGTGAAATTAGCCAGAGAATGCGCAACATCCGCTTTCAGATTCAAACGAACACAATGTCGAATTGGAACTTCAAATTAGATTTTTCCAGACCCTGATGTTCTGAATGAGAACTTGTTTTCCCCGTTTGGGTCGTTCCTTCTATCTAAAGCTCAAATCCTGCATCGCTTTCTATCAGATGACTTGACAGGGCTATACAATCATTACCCTTGGATATTTATGGCTAATGCCGCTCTAGCGGGTGCTATAGGCGCGGTGTTGCCATGCCGTTCAAGATGTCCACATGAACACCTACAATGAAAGCATGGCTGAAAAACAAATCATCACAGAGATCATTATGGTTCTCGTTTTATCAGGTATTCAACATGTCGTTGTGTTTGAATTTAGGATGGTGTTAAATATCACCACAATAATCCAAATCGAATTAATGTGCAGTTCTGGAATATGTCGTTCATTTGTCCTGTGCCTACAACACCATAATCGCGACACATTTAAAATGTACATAGAAATGGACACTCCCTATTTAGTACAATGTTAAATGAATGGACGCGGTTCCGAGCTAAATGCCAGACCGGGCAGCGTATTGTCGCATATGTGCAGGGAAAAACCCAAGCAGAATGGATGTTGTACATATGTTCGGTAATATTGAGGTCAAATTATATGCGTTCATGTCAACTTTAGTGTATCGTTTGTTCTCGCGTCTAATTTGCTCAAAACTGTTATTAAGTTAAAGAAGGATAAAAACTGGAGCACTGTACTTGAAAAATACACGGGTACATGTATGCGGACGAGTAGAGTGACACAGATTTTCGGTTTAACATCATGCTGGCGCTCCAAGCATGCAGTATGGCAAGAAGCTTATATGATTGAAATATATGTTGAAGTGAAGCTTACCCTTCGCAATTTAGATGATGTAATTACGTCCAAAACGAGGACGGAAATTAACCCAGACTGTTCAGCTCGCCAGGTGTGGTCAGAGAGGTCGAACGCATGCACAGCGATATATCGCATAAGGAAATCCCCTTCTGTTTTGATATCGTGGAATTCCCCATACTTCAGGGGTCGTGCCCAATTAACCGAATTAATTTTCGGCAACCGACCATTGAGCTCTAAACTTACCATGGGTCATTTATTAGCTGTACTTCCGGGATCTTACAGACAATCTGTCCCAGCATGTCCACGCGGCCAGGGAGTCACAAGGCGTGGCTTTCAAAAGATAATTCTGATTACCCTTGTATATTTCAAATTTTCAGTGTTGTAATGTGTCCTTAATCGCAAAATGTCTATGGTAACATGTTACCTACACAACGAGTAGCACACATAAAGTTAGAATATATTTCTTTATACAAATATAATATTGCATAAAAAGGATGTGCTAGTTTCAATCATGTAGCCTACAAAATTACTCTCATCGCCATATTTTGTATTTACCTTCAGAACGCTAGAGTGGATACATGTTGGTACCTCGCTCACCCATACAAATATGATGCCTAGAAATACTTTGCCACCTTATATTTTTTTTGTAATTTAGTACAGAAAATTTATCAAATTTGTCAGTCAGTCACTCATGACATAACGCTGATAAATTTCTTAACTTGTTTGCAGCCTCTCGCGATTCTCTTACTCGTGGTATCTTCTCATTTATGATATTCTACGTATTTTCATTGACTTTTAGTTAATCAATATTTGAGAAATATAACTGAAAATAAACCTATACAACATGTGTGACACTGTTACTGCGTCAAAAATAGGTCATACTTCACGTTTAAGGTATGTTATGGGTTTATACCCCTAAGCCAAAAGTGGCCTAGATATCTTCATAATCAAAATTATCTCCCTTGCCCATTCGTATGTGTTTAAATTGGGGACGGCTATATATATAGACCACTCTCTTTCTATTTCTGGACGAATAGGACTAACAAATACAGTCGGTGTTAACTGAACATATTGAGCAAAGGACCATATACCCTAGGCTCGGCGGTTATGGCGGCCATACTTTAAATACATAAAACTGGATTAGCGAGATCAGGCTAATTTTATCAGGAAGATATCTAGACTAGTCTTAAAGTGGCACAAAACGGATTTCTGGGATACGCCCAACAAATACTGTATTTGAAAATTGACCATATCGGGCTAAGGTTCATTCAGCGCTAGCTCGGAAGGTATGACGACCCCCACTTTAAACACCTAAAAGTGGTTCAGCGATATAGATGATATATTAAGAAGAGATCTAGATCACTTTAAAAGTGGCTAGCGAAATATTGTGGAATGCACACGGATTTAACTACGAGCCGTTGAAAATATTCAATTCGCAACAACACAAATTTCGTATTCTAGTCAAAATTATATTCATAGCGAGGATTTTTTTTAGGGAGGGGAACATGGTTCCATTTGTATTATGAAAGACATAATGGTTGTCGAAATATATCGATTTTCATAAAGGTTAATATTTTCACATAGCGCGTCTTAGAATATCGAACGGGAATAAAGATATAACTTCTGTTAGCTCTTAAAATGACGATATGTGTTCGTGACACGAGCATTCACCTTTTTTTCAAATCCAGTATAACCCTGAATGAGTCTTATTTTTAGGTGTGGAGAATATTTTAGAAATAAATTCACGATATTCATCTTAGTCTACTCAATAACATTTTTTCTGGTAGTTTCCCTATTTCCTCGTCAATCATTTTCTGTAGAATTGATAGGCATAGGAACAGCACCTTGACAACACATTTGCTGAAATTCAGTTTCAGCCTCATGGACCATACCCCAGATCTCTGGATCAGAAGTTAAATTCGTCAAGCTTTCAAAATATTGAGCCTGTTCGGAATTGTAGCCATAAGCAGCTTAATAATCCCTTAAGTTGGCGATTACTTTCGGTCGCCCTTCTTCTTGTAATCGTTATTGTTCTTGCTGTTTCTGTACTGGTTGTAGTTCGTCTTGTTCGCTTGTTCTTGTGAATGTACATTGAGAACATGTACATCAATGTACGCGGACGATTCCGAAATGTTCAAAGAGATCACCACATTGCATGATTGTTTATTAGTTGAAAGAGATCTGTGTAACGCTGCCTTGTGGTGCTTTAACTGGAAACTCACACTCAACTTTTTAAAATGATATTGTATTGATTTTACCAAAGACAAAAGGAAACTAGAGGTTCCGCTTTGACCCTTGGGTTGCCGCTCCGGCATGAAGCCTATGCTGGTTGTTTTTTTAAGCAAAAACATACGTCTCCCCCAACCTCCCACCTTGCGTTGAGTGGGCACATTATTTAAGGGAAAGTGCTATAAAATTAATGTAGAAATAAGTGTCAAGTAGTTCTCCTGATATCTTGCCGACAAGGTCTGTATATACATGTACAATTAGATGAATGGATGGACGGACAATGGACAAGGATAAATGCACGCACAAACCAAAAGCTAATCAAATGAGGGGGCTATTCCAATGAACCTTCCAAGTTTGGCGAAATTCTGTTCAGTAGTTCTCAAGATATCTTGCAGACAAGGCCTGTATATACATGTACATGAAGATGGACGGACGGACGATGGACACGGATGAATGCACACACACACCAAAACCTAATCAAATGAGAGGCTATATCCCAATGATGCTTCCATCCAAGTTTGGTGAAATTTCGTCCAGTATTCTCAAGATATCTTGCAGACAAAGCCTGTATATACATGTACAAGTAGATGGACGGATGGACGGACACCGGGCACGGATGAATGCACACGCACACACCAAAACCTAACCAAATGACGGGGCTATCCCAATGAAGCTTCCATCCAAGTTTGGTGAAATTCCATCCAGTTGTTCTCAAGATATCTTGCAGACAAGGCCTGTATATACATGTACCAGTAGATGGACGGACGGACGGACACCGGACACGGATGGATGCACGCCCACACACCAAAACCTAATCAAATGAGGGGGCTATCCCACTGAAGCTTCTATCCAAGTTTGAGGGAATTCCGTCCAGTAGTTCTCAAGATATCTTGCAGACAAGGCCTGTATATACATGTACCAGTAGATGGACGGACGGACACCGGACACGGATGAATGCACACACACACACTAAAACCTAATCAAATGGGGGGGCTGTCCCAATGAAGCTTCCATCCAAGTTTGGTGAAATTCCATCCAGTTGTTCTCAAGATATCTTGCAGACAAGGCCTGTATATACATGTACCAGTAGATGGACGGACGGACGGACACCGGACACGGATGAATGCACACACACACACCAAAACCTAATCAAATGGGGGGCTATCCCAATGAAGCTTCCATCCAAGTTTGGTGAAATTCCATCCAGTTGTTCTCAAGATATCTTGCAGACAAGGCCTGTATATACATGTACCAGTAGATGGACGGACGGACGGACACCAGACACGGATGAATGCACACACACACACCAAAACCTAATCAAATGGGGGGGCTATCCCAATAAAGCTTCCATCCAAGTTTGGTGAAATTCCATCCAGTAGTTCTCAAGATATCTTGCAGACAAGGTAAGGGGACGGACAGACATCCATCCATCCATCCATCCATCCAGACATCCATCCAACCAGACAGACAGACACATAATTATTTAAAAAAATATGTCTGTAATGATACTGAGCCTTCCTATGGACACTTTTACCCACCCTCTAGAGTTTGTATTTGTTCAGCTAAAAGTATGCCTTATAGCTTTGGTAATGTATATATTTGCCGAGAGCGCAGTTCTTACGGATTCCAAATATATAAATGTGTTCCCTGTAAATCTGTAGGTTGTGGAGATATTCAAATTTAAACAAAATAATTTTAAAAAATAAGTCTTCTTTTTGAAATAGCTATTTTCAAAAAAGTATTCAACTTTTCGTAGCTTCATCGTTTTCTGTAGAAAACAACTCCAGCAGGAAATCCATGTCTCAGTTTTGTCAATTTTGGTCTAGTTCTTATTCTATTTGCATTAAATTCAACTTAAAAGTTCAAAACTGTGAAGCAATATTCCATTAAATGTCAATAGAATGAGAAGTAGACCGAATTTCTTCTACAGGGAAAGATAAAGGAAGTTACGATAAGTTGAATACTTTTATCAAAATAGCATTCAAAAAAATAAAATTAAATTTATGTAAAATCCAAATATCTTCAAAACATACAAGCGAACAAACATATATTTGGAATATTCAAGGAATGTTTTCTCAAGAAATATATACGTTACCACATCTATGTGGCATACCTTTAACTGACTGAAGACAAAGCAAGTTCTAGAGGGTGTTTAAAAGTGTGTGCAGATGGGCTCAGAACCCTTAATGACCTTGTTCTATAAAGGGTCAGTCAGATAAATGATTCAGGTGATATTTTATCATCTAATCTTAACGCTGGCTGTCATATTGAGAACGTATGTTCTGAAGAATTTCGTATGATTGATTTATTAAGAGAACGTTTCGTATGATTGATTGATTAAGAGAACGTTTCTAATAAGTTGATACTTTAAGCTCTCTCTTCGTTTCTCTTGTCCAACCTAAAATATTGTTCTCCTATCCGTGCGTTTTAAGCCGTTTGGCACATTGACACCGTAGAATTGCTTTGGATTCATCACTTTTACATGGCATTGTCAATTAGCGGTTTAATTGCTCGTAACTTCTTTTTCAGATTCCTTTGTATGCACCTTCAAGAAGTCTTCGTAATCCACAGACATTTTACATATATTTTTTTCTGAAAGAGTTGATATTAGAAAATAATCATTTGTACCTCGACTTTTAGGAGAATATAACCGTGTTAACCTAGTGGACCTTGGTCGTTTTATGTCCAAGCAGAGTTTTGAACGATGTGTTAACAATTACTTTTACACCGCATATAACTACTTTCACCATACAACATCCATTAACTTTTTTTCCAATTACATATATGCTTCATGTTCTTAGTTAATTGTTTTTAATTTTACATATGAACTTAAGCTACAAGAACAAAACCGTATATTCTTCTTAAATGTCCACCCCACCCTGTATGTATCATTTTTAATAACCTGTAACTGGATATCTGTCCTTTGATTATCGTGAATAAATACATAGAACCAAATAACAAGGAACTTTCCATAGTTTATATATATGCGCTGTTTTCGGAATAGTATTTGCGGCTAAAAATAAAATTCTATTTGAAGATTGTAATGCCCTGCATTAAGATCTGTTGCACCAACAATTTACAAAATTGATAAAAACGAGAGATCCTGAAGGATCTTGGCGGCCACCGTTGTCGATAAGTGTAAGCTAATGACAAGAAGATCTTTTTGTCCATACTAAGAACAAACGAATGATTTGTAATTTTGTTTGCAGAATTTCGAATTTCGAAAAAGCGACACTGGAAAACATCAAGATATTATCTTTCTAAGTTTCAGGAGTTTCAAGATTTCTAGAAACTGTACTTGATGTCAGTTGTTATAGTACAAGTGAAATGAGCAAAGTTAGTCTGAAAGTGAATGTCCAGAGGATCCTTCATTTTCGTTTTGTAGTATTTTTTTCGCACGTGTCATCATTGGGTACTGGAAGCGAAGACAAATCTCTTTGACACTTTCGCATGAGCTATGAAACATATACTTACGATTTTATAATTAGGAACGAATCTTAATTCTGTTCTGTGTACTGGGCTAGTTTGAGTTAATCTCTTTTAAGATACCATGCTCGAAAATAGTAAGATGGTGCAAAACTTAATAGTGAAGGGATCCGGTCTGTGCAGTAATGTTGAAACTTTGAAAGTGTCTGAATCCTGATTATCTCTCTTGGACGCAGTAATCTACAGTTGTCGAGTTGTGACATTGTGTCATAAGAGTGAGGTCCCTTCGTGTAGCCGATCCGTTGGCAGACGAAACGGTGGGGCAGTTCACTTGCAATGGCATGGACTAAAGTAAACTGATTTAAAATTTGAAGAAATACATTTTAATTCGGAATCATTCGAACTCCTTGATATAAAGGTGAAGCTATGGATATTCTCTATAGTCAATATATAGAATATGCCCCACCGTTTGATCCGCCTACTCCTGTGATGCAACGTCACAACTCGTGAATATCGTATTAATTTGAAGCGTAACTTGGATTTTCGAATCGGTCTAAAAAAGGTATCTTGCACGACCTGTGTACCAAATTTCAGAAAGATCCATGAAGTATTTCTTGAGAATTCACGATAACAATGTTTCAAGGAGAAATTCAAGATGGCCGCCTGGTGGGCATATTACATTTTCGAATCGGACCGAAAAAGGCATCTTGCATAACTAGACCCCAAGGGGAACCTGTGTACCATATCTGAGAAAGGTCCACGAAGTACTTCCTGAGAAATCACGATAAAGTTTCATGGGAAAATCCAAGATGGCCGCCTGGTGGCCATATTGGATTTTGGAATCCAGCCAAAAAAAGATATCTTGCGCAACTAGACACAAAGTGTCCCAAATTTAAGAAAGATCCATGCAGTAGTTCCTGAGAAATCGCAATAACAAAGTTTCATGGGGAAATCCAAGATGGCCACCTGATGGCCATATTGGATTTTGGAATCGGACCAGGAAAGGTATCTTGCACAATTAGTCCACAAGGGGAACCTGTGTACCAAATTTGACAAAGATCCATGCAGTATTTCCTGAGAATTCATGATAACAAAATTTCATGGGGAAATTCAAAATGGCCACCTGGTGGACATATTGGATTATCGAATCGGGCCAAAAAAAGGTATCTTGCACAACTGGACCACAAGGGGAACCCGTGTACCAAATTTGAGAAAGATCCATGCTGTAGTTCCTGAAATAGAAAAATAGAAATATGTTGCTAATCGAGTGATATATACAGTCAGAAGATATTCGTTGGTATATACATGAAGTGGCAGATCACTATTGCTAGTGAATTGTGGAAGTATGAGGCATTGCATTGCAATGTTTTCATACTGCTATGCTCAAAAAAGGATGACAATGCATCCTGTATCCACGGGGTTGTGCATGTTTTGACTAATTTTATGATACCCATGTACATGTATATACAATAGTCTATCAGAATACACAGTAGGATATTGGTAGATAGTCTGTAATCTGGAGCTGTGTTATTAGGCTGTTATCATAAACAATTCTGAATATTTAGAGCCATCTAAATTACCTTCAGCAGAAGAGTAAACGAGAACCCGCCAATACCCAAACACACACCCGGAAAACATAACGTGTAGGATTGTTTGATACATGGAATATATTTGTATACATGTAGTTAGTTTGGTGAGTATAAAGTGTTAATATGCAAAAGAACTCCCTTTCTCGCTTTATTCCTACACACTAGATTCACCCGACTGGCGATTTGAATCTCGAGTGCCAGTGTATATTTATGGTTCGTAATCTTCCTCTTGCAGCTTACATCTACAGTATTGATGAAAATTCAATGATGAATGTTTGTCCAACAATTAAAGTGGAAAAGGCGGAATCTCTGAGTTAAGATATTCGCGTTTCAAAGGTCGGTCATTATTCAGAAAAGTGGCAAATCAGTTCAAACAGCTAATCTCACAACAGCAAAAAATACATTAAAAGCTGTTACAAACAGTTGACATTTAGGCTTCAACTAGACTATACTTGCCCAAATGATAATTAATATTTTGGAAACGAGAAAAATAAATGTCTGATCTGACAAGCCGATATAAAGCTGATTTTACATATACTGGTCGTGCAGACTGGTTCAAGAGGGAATTTGAAATTAACTGGGCCAGCCATTAGAATTGTGCCATGTATATTGCAAAACTGTTTGGCAAAACATAGTTTGCATGACATTCCTGGTGAGTTAATATATAAGGGATGATGCTTTTTGTCGTCAGATTCTTTCTCGTCATCACTTTCGCAAGGAATCATGGGCTGTGGGGTGGCGTCTTGAAAGATTTGTCAACTTCAATTTATCTTCATTGCCTCACTCCAAATATTCGTTGAACCATAGTAAGTTTTTGCTTGATTTCTTCCTGAAGATGAATCTCTCACTCAGCTCATGTCAAACCTATATGGGACCAAAGAAAACAACACCGGATGTCCACACTGAAGAAAATGATATTTCCCTCTGTCTCGTAATATCAGTTATAGAACTTTTACAAAAGTCGTAAGTATTCATTGTAGTTATATATTGTCGATGAGTTCTTCACTGACTCACGAATGCGCATGGGTCTTTCAGAATCTTAATTCACTCTTTACAATCTTCGGCTAACTGCATATACCTATAGATAACCATCTGCTAGGGGTAATATTCCTAGTTCACCGTATCTGACCATTGTCTCTCTACTTCCTCTCCCAGCTCCGCCCTCATGTCCCTCCACATTCTCAATAAAGAATCACACCAGTTATACATCATTAACCCGTATATAAATTATCAGTTTTCTTTCATATACCTGTAATTATATATTTGTATGTCTCCTCAATCCCCAATTATTAATTTTGCATTATCGTGTACGATTTTTGAAAACGCCTCAATGGTCCCCTTACTGACTAACTGCAAGTTATTTCCACGTCCCGCAAATCATGCTGATATAATCAAGTTTTTTTCCATGCGACAATATACTTACAACCCAATGGCATGAGATTTACGGATATCCTGATGTTTAGGATCATCTCTACCCGTGGCTCGACTGACAATGCCGTTTTAACTGGAAAGACGTGCACGTGTCATTTGCTTAATGACATCAAAATAGACCGTTCTACAGCCTTTTATCATTATATACTCGGATTGTTTGTGAACACGACGAAGCACGCAACCATGCCAATCATTGACTATTTTTTTAAAGAACTGCTGAAGTAATATCTGTCATGCTTACATCATCGCGCAGGGCTGGCACTGAGTATACACATCTGTATTATGGAAGATGTGTGTTTATAATAATAATAATAATAAAAACTTTATTTATAGAGGGTAAAAGTTACAACCGAACACCTGGTAAGCAATGCTTATCTAACCCAGGGCCCTAACTGCTAATCTGATAGACCATTTTAAAGACCAGGCCTCAGGCTTTTTTTATGTCAACCCAAATACAGTCTACAGTCTAGTCTACTCTCACACACACCAACAGCTAAAATTTCAATTAATACAGACCTTAATCATCAGATTCTAAGTTTAATAAATACATGGGACAATACGGCCTACATATATTTCCTCAGATATAACACTGTGAGAAACGTCAGACAACATGTCTTCTACACACCTTTGTATTATGGACGATCTAAACCGGGTTGTTGAAATATCAACTCCGAGCTACATATAAGGCAATGAAATCCGTATCTTCCTGTTGCGAGCAAGTTTATAACCTCTATCGCCTTTCAAGCATCATCTGTGCAAGACAATTTCACAGTCTTACGCCCAATTATATCCATATGCTTAAAAGTGACTTTCTTTGTGGTAAAAGTGACTGGGAGAACTGACTTAAATATCCTTTCATCACACAAATATTATTTGATCAGATTGATCTGTACTTTTGGAAACACTCAAACGACCCTACTCGAGGAGAAAGTAACTGATCAAACAAGACACAATTGCAAGGGTCAAGATCACAAGCGTCTAGTCCGTCATTCACAATCCAGCCGTCGTCCATTATAGAATATCCGCGTCCATAATCCAAAGGCCTATTCCATTTTCCATATAACAGTATTAGCACCAAATTCAAAAAGACAATCATAGTATACAAAAACAAAGGCTTGTTTCCTGCAAGAGAGAAGCGGTCAACAGTTTTCAATGATGCCGGCAAGACATCATGATGTTTCAAAAATATCAAACACGTATCGCTGACCAGTATTCCTAATCCATAATATTCGTTGTAAAGTCGTCATCTAAAGAATGATGTATCTCAGTCACGCTTTGATTGTGACTGTTCATATGAGCACCATGAGGCTCCCGAAGCACATGGGTCCATACGGCCCCTAGCCTCGGGCTAAGCGGAACCAGGCACAAGCTACGAAACGTAGCGCCATAGATCTTGCACGCTACGTTCGTATCTCGCCATCAGCATGCGACATGTATCGCCAAACCCGAGAAACTTTGAGTGTAGGCGCTTGGTGGAATAGCCCTGTTTTTTAAGTTTCTGCACCAGTGTTTTGAGGCACTTTCTCAATCACATCACTCCCAAGTGACACGTAATCACTAGTCTTCAGGGAAGACACGTTCCCCGACAGCAGCACCAGTTATGGTGGATTGCATCCGTCATAACTAGTACAGCTGCTGCGGGTGACGTGGCGTCGGGTCGATTTGATTTTGGTCGACGATATCCCATATCTATGAATGAAAGTATGATGTTGTAAATGGAAATCTGTTTGATGAGTCATACATCCCATAAGGCGATCGTTTCAATTGTTCTCGAGTTAATATCCGGACAAAATCCAACTAGTGAAAATCCAAGATGGCCGGCAGTCTTCTTGGATCACACAGGTAACGGAAAATCAATCCCAACTGTCCTCACACCTATGTTAAGACCTGTTTGAGGTCGATTAGTTCAATAATTCTTCAGTTATTGGTTAGCCGAAAAATGAGTAAAAACTGCTGACAATGCAATATGGCTGATGGCGGCCGTCTTGGATTACACAGGTAACAGCATTACTAACGGTCCTCCCATCCTGTCCAATCATTCTCGAGTTATTGTCCAGACAAGATCCAACCATGGAAATCCAATATGGCTGACCGTGGCCATTCTGGATAATACAGCTAACTGAAAACAATCCCAACCCTCCTTTCACCGATATCAAGAACGGTGGCCATTTTGGATTATTCAGGTAACTGAAAAGCCCTCACTGATGTCGAGCCACTCTAAAAGTTTGCAGTCGATCTGTTCAATCTTCTTGAGTTATTGTCCGGAAAAGATCAAACAGCTGATCCAAGATTGCTGATGGCGGTCACTTTGGATTACAGAGAAAAGCAACTCCAACCGTTCAAACCCTGATATCAGGCCACTCTCCAAGTTTAAAGTCGATCAGATGAATCATTATTGGGTTATTGTCCGGGCAAGACCCAACTGGTTCAATGCAATATAATCCAATACCGCTGATGCTTGGTGGCTATATTGGGATATGCACGTCCACGAAACACAATACAACCGCCTTCTCTCCAATGTCAAGGGACTTCCCAAGTTTGATGTAGATTAGTTGAATCGTAATTCAGTTATTGTCCGGACAAATTAAACTGAAAGATTAAACTGCTTAAAACCCAATAAAATCCAAAATCCAGAATTTCACTCAGCACCGGTATGGATTCTACAGGAGCACTTTGGATACACTAGATATTGTAAAGAAACGGTGTACCAAGGATCGTCATAAGAATAATAATTATGGTAAGCGCCTTATGAGATTATGCAAAATTGCTGGTTTATGTATCTGGATTGGTAGATTAGGTACAGACCAATTTGAGGGAAAAGTTACATGTGTGAATTACAAGCGTCTCGTCCGTCATTCATAATTCAGCCGTCGTCCATTAAAGAATATCCGCGTCCATAATGCAAAGATCTATTCCATATTCCATATAACAGTATTAGCACCAAATTCAAAAAGACAATCATAGCATACATAAACAAAGGCTAGTGTCCTGCAAGAGAGAAGCGGTCAACAGTTTTCAACGATGCCGGCAATACATCATGATGTTCCAAAAATACCAAATCCGTATCGCTGATCAGTATTCTTAATCCATAATAATTGTTGTAAAGTCATCTAGAGATTCATGTATCTCAGTCACGCTTTGATTGTACCATGAGGATTTTGAAGTACATGGGTTCATACGGCCCCTAGCCCCGGGTTAAGCGGAATTAGACACAAGTTACGAAACGTAACGCCATAGATATTGCACGCTACGCGCGTATTTTGCTATCAGCATGCGATATGTATCGCCAAATCTGAGAAACTTTGAGTGGAGGCGCTTGTGGGTATAGCCCTGTTTTATAAGTTTCTGCAACAATGTTTTGTGACGTTGATTAAAATCATCGCCAAAAACTTCATTGACGAACTGACATTGATTATGTCTTATGCAATCCTGAACTGTCGAGTTGTTTTAATTTCATGTTAATGAAATTGATCCAATCTTCTCGGACGTTCACTGTAGCATAACATGTTCCTTGAAATGTAATGTTGTGAATCATGTTCAGTTTCGTTGATAAAATTGATGGAGAAAAATTAATGCCCTTGTCTGTAAAGTTCAAGATGGGATGATATAAATGAATGAATGAATGAATGACATTTTTTCACCATATAATTTCAAAAAACACATACAACCATTTCTATCACATAGAGGCGAGAGTAAAACCGCAATAAGCTTGTTCTATCCCAAACCACATGTATATATGTTTTGTAGCTGCACAGATTAACAGAGTAATCGGTGAATTACATACGGTGGCGATCGAGGGCATATAACAAGTCGTAATACACAGCGAAAACTGGTTAAAGCTGAAGAATGTAGGTTTCTACCTTTGCTTTAAAAAGCTATACAGGAGGGATAGTTTTAAGCAGAGAAGGGAGTATGTTCCATTCCCGGGGTCTCGCGACCTCAATAGAATATAATGAGAAGCTGGATTGATCAAAAGGCCTGTGTAAATTTAGTTGCCGAACTCTCGTCCATTGGCGATGGACGGGCGATGGTTCTCTCGGGGTACTCCTCCTTCCTCCACCAGCCAATCTGACTGTCACCATATGAGTGAAAAAAACATTAAGTGTGCCATTAATCCAAATCACCCTCGCGCTGATGATTTAATGATAATCGTATAAAATAATTCTAAAGCAGCGTGGTGTAAGTTGGTAAAAAAAATTTTACCAGATTTAGTGAAAGACAAAGGTTCAACTCAGGCAGTGGTAAAATTTCAATATATCAAAGAGGGATTACGTATGGTCACGTTTACTGGATAAGGTGATTGCACGCTTTGTTCGATTCTGTAGTAAAATTAGCGGATTCAAATGAGTTACATATGTGCTAGCCCAGAGAACGTTACAATAAGACAGGTAAGGGAATATCATTGAATAATACAAAATATTTTGAGCAACCTTTTTACAAATTGTGTTAATGTGAGTTGCCCAACTTAGTTTGTTGTTCAGAAAATTTCCTAGAAATTTGAAATGTTTAACTAGTTCAATTTATTTCCTAAAAATGGAGAGATACGGAATGTATCCTGAATGATTTTTATTACTAGGATTGATGATCAAGTACTTTGTTTTTACAATATCCAATGATAGGCGAGTACAGCAGAGCCATGTAAAGAGCTTATCAAGTTCTTCAGACATGTTATTAATAGCATCGGTTATATTGTTAGTTAAATAAACTACACTAGTATCATCAGCAAATAAGATAATCTTAAGAAAATCAGTTGCATTGCTTATATCGTTGATATATATAACAAAAAAGTGACGGTTCGAGAATCGATCCTTGAGGAGCTGCACAGGTAATATCAGCATGGCAAGAAAATATATTATTACAGGTGACACACTTGGATCTACCAGACAGGTAACTTCTCAACCAGTTATTGCATATTCCACGGAACGCATAATGCAATTTGATGAGTAAAATAGATTGATTGACTGGGTCAAATGCTTTTGAAAGGTCTAAAAGCTTGACTATGCTATAATTATTAGATTCTATAGGGGTGACCAATATATCATAAAGTCAGTTTACTGATAATGTGGTGGAATGTCTTCTCATCAGGAAGATTTCAGATCATGTATAGGGATATAGTAATACGAATGGTTTGATGTAAGTTGTCAAAAGTATAGAAAAAAATATACAGAAACCAAAAATATATAATCAATCAATCAAAACTAACACTGGTAAGGTAGGAACGTTACAAGCTAGTAAGATCCACAAGAAAAAAATAAACAGAACAATAAAGGTATATAGAAAAGAGGTTGTCAAGAAAATCAGAAAATTGAAAACAAATTACCCCAAGAAATTTTCGAAAATCATGAATCCAACAAGTGAACAAGACAAAATCAAAATTTCAATGCAAGTTATGAAAGAACACTTTGAGCAGTTAAATAAAAAAGCCAGTGAGTCTGATCATGATGCTGAAAATGACGGTTTTACACTTCCAAAGACCCAAAAGGAAGAAAAAAGTGTGATGACATTTTAAATGGTCCCTTCACAGTGCTTGAAATTGAGAATGCAATCCAAAGTTTTAAAAATAATAAAGCAAGTGGCTTTGATGGTATTTTAAATGAACACATTAAGCACTCTGTTGATAAAATGATATCTTTTTGGATTTCTCTATTCACCCGTATACTGGATACTGGTGATATTCCCACAGATTGACTGATTGGTATCATTAAACCCCTGTATGAAAATAATGGTGATCCAAAAGATCCTAATAACTATAAAGGTATAACTCTTTTAAGCTGTGTATGCAAGCTTTTACTGGCGTGTTGAACAGTCGATTAAACCAATTCTCCGACGCATTTGAAATAAGAAGTGAAAATCAAGCAGCGTTTAGAAAGTGACACTCTACTTTGGATCATGTATTCATTTTAGGTCTCTTGTTGTTATCTACTTATCAGAGAAGAAGAAATTATTCTATGGTTTTGTTGATTATGCTAAAATTGTTGTTCCTATCTCACCGTATGGTTGTCAGATTTGGGGTTCTGAAAATATTGGAGTTTCGGAATCTTTGCAACTGAAGTTCTGTAAATACATGTTACGTCTTAAGAAATCCATCCCTGGTGATACGGTGCATGGTGAACTAGGAATGATTAACTTGAGGACCCGTCCTCAAGTTAATCATTCCTAGTTGAGGACCCGCCCTGTTGAATTATCAATCGAATGTATCGATTATATCTTTTGAAAAATGGGAGCAGGCGTTGAATATATCAGAAAATATACAGTGGGAAAAGGTATTTAAAACATTACACCATTGTACAAAAAATACCAGTCTTAAAGACATCCAGTTCAAAATTTTACATAGAATTTTACCAAGAAAGTGATTCTTGTACCAAATTGGTTTGTCTAACACTAACCTATGTGACCACCGTAATCAGGAAATAGAAACTTTAGAACATTTATTTATTCACTGTATTTGTGTAAAAATACTGTGGGACCGTCTTGAAGTATGGCTGAAAACAGAAATCGGAATGAGAGGTGAGATAGGGCCAGACAAGAAAATCCTGGGCTATGACTACAAACAATGTAGCATTAATACACTGCTGTTACTAACAAAAAATGCATATACTCTTCAAAATTCAGAACCGGTACGTCAACATTGAGTTGGAAGGCCCTGCAGAACAACTTCTACCAAAACTACTATAGTTAGGGCATAAAAGAGACTGTTTGGTTCAGATTCTTCCAAAAGCACCAAATTTGGCCCATATCTCGCCAATACAATACCTTTTCGATTTTTGACGGGCGCCAAGGTAGTCGCCCCCTTGGGCCGCCATATTGGCGAAATTCATTATGGCCGCCACCCGGGTTAGAGGTCAATCGTATTTAAAACAATAAAATGACTAGAATCATGAATAATGCAACTTCTTATTGGTTATCGGTGTCGGGGAATCTGATTCTGATCTTATTTCAACGATTTGAGGTCAAGGTTAGCCTGAAGGTCATTTTCGGGTCAGATATACAAACTAACTCATTTTATCGATTTTCGGGGTTGAGTAACCCGAATCTGGCCATATTTTGAAAATTTGAGGCAATATTGCATGTGAGGTTCACGACAGAGGTCACCCGACACAGAGATCAACCGGAGGTCAACTATAGGAAACACCAAAAGGGCTAGAAGCACAAATAATACCATAGGGCTTTGTGGGATCGGAAAATTAGATTCTGACCTTATTTTGACGATTTGAGGTCATGGTCACCTCATTTGAGAATTAAAGGTCAAAGATCAACAGTTGCTACTAAAAACAATCGAAACAAGATTATTCAGGAACAAATGTTACTAAATACTTCGGAGATGACATCTGCTGACAAAATGCTATAACTATGCCGCTACGTGCATTTAAATGTTCAAAATACAAAACAATGACCGCTTAAGCAACAGCATAGCAATGATTACTTTTACTACCTATGCCTACTGACTTGCGCTCTATGATGCCAGCAATAAATAATACTTGTCATCACCGCCCTCGTTATTAACGCACCCGCCTTCGCATTTGCAGAGGGTCGTGTATCGGACATCGGCACAGTTGCATTTGCACCTTCCCGTGCATGCCTTGAGTCAGCCGCAGTGCATGAGAATGGCATATGCCATAGAAGTGTCGTTGAGAGTGGTCCATAGCGGTTGTTGCCATGTACTGGTGTAACCTTTGTGCCAGCTCCACTCACTGAAGTCAGGGATTTCCTGCTGGAGTGAAGCGTGGTTGCAGTAGTGAATAAGAGGTGATGTTTGGCCTCATTGACACCGGCTGCACCGCATCCCTTGCGTTCTATAAGCTCCATATGCACGGACTCGAGAGTGTCAGAATCATGCGTGAGAGCCACTAGTGTGTCGGTGGGGTCCGATATGCTTGTACAGGCTGCCAAGGCGGTCTTTTTGCCACATCCAAGAAACTGCGAAGTGGTCTTGCACCCCGTTAAGCTGTGAAAGCGAGGTAGTTGCACCGACTTTGACGGACCAAGATCGGAACCGATGGTTTGGACTGGAATGCCACAATACTTTTTCCTGAACCTCTAAAATCCCGAAGTATGAATGAATCAGTGGCTTCTTAAAAAATGCTAACAAAAAGATGCCGTTCTTATTCATCAGCACACAGATCTCCAAGACTGACATGAGCGGAAAGCTCCTTCTGTGTACCCGTTTTCTGTCCGTGTTCTTCAACAGGCGTTGTGACCTCACAATACTTCAACTGTGCAACCATTCCGAGGCAGACGCCAGGGTCCTCCTGCATGTAGCACATGCCACGGAGTGGGGTCATACAACAGCCTATGTTTGCACGATGGACAGCGATGTCCGTTCTTTGGAGACCCTCGGTCTATCGGAACTCTTGCTGGACTTCGGTACTGGAAAAAAATATTGTGACATTCCAGTCCATACCATTTGTTCCGATCTCGGTCCGTCAAATCCTTGGCACTACCGCTCTTCCACAGCCTTACTGGGTGCGACCCGACTTCACAGTTTCTTGAGAGCGCAAGCCAGAAGGTATGGTACTAATAATCATCGGTATATTGTTGCTAAAGCGGTCTTTGTAATGTATTTCGAACATTTAAATACACATAGCAGCGTAGCGGCATAGTTATAGCATTTTGTCAGCAGATGTCATCTCGGAAGTATTTTAATATAATTTGTTCCTGAATAATCTTCGTTCGATTGTTCTTGGTGGTAACTGTTGATCTTTGACCGTTGACCCTAAAATGGGGTGACCTCAAATCTTCAAAATAAGATCAGAATCGGAGAATGCCACAAAACTCTATGTTATTATTTGTGGT
>JAVTVY010002909.1:0-33489 GCA_036873755.1 Hanleya hanleyi | reverse complement strand
TGGTAACCTCTCAACAGGTTTCCATCAAATCTACACTGGTAACCTATGGCAACCTATTCCATAATTATTAACCTATTGTCATATTATTAGTTAAGATTTAGCGAAGCTAAGTAATCATATTTCTTGTGTTTTTTCCTAAATTTGTGTTGCCATTTATATTGTTTTTTTTTGTCTTTTTTAGTTTTCCATACCACAAAGCCTGCTTAACAGCATCACAAAGAACGATGCTAGAAAGATGACAAACGATTTGCTACATGGCTTATACCCAGATGAATACCTTGCTGCTCATTCAGTGACTGGGGGAAGGAGAGCTGGTGGCCTACCAACTAAGCCACCTATGGACCGTGGCGAAATAGCCCAAATTACGAGTAAGTATATCAAGGATTTCAACCTGTCACTGGTTCGCTGTTATGTGTATGTTTTTTTTTCTTCATTTCTGCAGCTGTACTACTTACACCCTCAATTTGTAATGCCCATCGACAACATGTACCGATCATGCAGTTGTAATCAGAATTTTAGTTTTGATAGCATTTTTTTTCCATGAGCCTTATTTCCAAACTCAGAAATATCAAGAACTGTGCATCCTGTGTTCATCAAATTATTTATGTTTAATGTTTTTAATTTTGCAGAAACTGTGCAGAAGTTTTTTAAAGAAAAAACAGACGCTGAGGTGCATTATTACATGCGAGAGAAACTGAATAACGTGGCCAAGACACTGAAGAGGAGAGAAGACAAGAGATTATAATCATTATTATAGTGACACAGCTTAAAATCTACATGTATTGTATTGCACGCATGCTGTTTTAAATAGTAACTCTTCAGTTAAAATAAAGTCTATTGTATATTATGTCATTCCTCTTGTGTTTCATTCACCGTTTCACTACCATTGTTGCTCATCATGAATGAAATATATAATGTTATGCCTATGGAATGGAGCTTGTTTCGTCTAATTCCAGCTTAAAACAATTGGTATTTTACTTGGATTGAAATCCAGCCAATCAACAAGGCGCCATCACACTTCATTGACCAATCAGATAACTGTATGGAGCTACCCCCTTATAAAAAAATACCATGGTTATTACCATGGTAAAAACCATGGTAAAAACAATAGTGTTTTGGGCATGGTATTTACCATGGTATTTACCACGGTATTTACCATGATATTTACCACGGTATTTACCATGGTATTTACCATGGTAAATACCATGGTAAATACCATGCCCAAAACACTATTGTTTTTACCATGGTTTTTACCATGGTAATAACCATGGTATTTTTTTATAAGGGCGCACATGTAACGCCATCCCAAGCGAGTCTCGGTAGGTAGCCATAATCTGAGAGGAATCCAATTAGCTGTTGTCAAGTTATGCTCCGGAAACGAAATGTTACGGACTGACAAGAGAATGTTTTGACCCTAGGTGGCGCCACCTATAGATGCACATGCGCCAAACGCAATCCCAAGCGAGGTCTCATGGTAAGGTAGCTACATACTAAATTTGAGAGGAATCCAAGTAGCGGTTGTCAAGTTATGCTACGGACTGACATGAGAAACTTTTGACCCTAGGTGGCGCCACCTGTAGATGCACATGCGCCAAACGCAATCCCAAGCGAGGTCTCATGGTATGGCAGCTGCATACCAAATTTGGGAGGAATCCAAGTAGCGGTTGTCAAGTTATGCTCTGGAAACGAAATGTTACGGACTGACATGAGAAACTTTTGACCCTAGGTGGCGCCACCTGTAGACGCACATGAGCCAAACGCAATCCCAAGCGAGGTCTCATGGTATGGCAGCTGCATACCAAATATGAGAGGAATCCAAGTAGCGGTTGTCAAGTTATGCTCCGGAAACGAAATGTTACGGACTGACATGACAAACTTTTGACCCCAGGTGGCGCCACCTGTGGACGCACATGCGCCAAACGCAATCCCAAGCGAGGTCTCATGGTATGGTAGCTGCATACCAAATTTGAGAGGAATCCGAGTAGCGGTTGTCAAGTTATGCTCAAGAAACAAAATGTTACGGACGGACAAACTGAAACCAGTATACCCCCCCTACACTACGTGTACGGGGGGTATAACAAAGACAGGGTTCTTACTCTTTCACAGTTATGAAATTCCATGACTTTTTTGGACAAATTCCATGACTTTTCCATGACCTTTTACCTGACAAATTAGATCAGAAATTCTCCATGGACAACGGCTGCATCATGAAAATCGAAGATGACACCTGTGTCGGAGCAAGGACTTGACTAAACAATGTACAATTTCAAAGAAAAAATATTTGTTTCAGGAAACATACATGTATTAACATTAATTGGGAGACAAAACCCCGATTTCTGTGATGTGATTCACAATCAGCATAAAGTCCCGGCAAACTGTACACACTATCTCGAGCACTGTCGATCCGTCATTGGCCAACGTACAACAACAACAACATTGATGCAGTCAACAGTCTTCTTTTTTACCATTTCTATTCAATCACCGTGCTTATCTCAGATAATAACTTAGAATTACGATCAATTCCTTTCGCATTGACGTTCCGACGACAAAAGCATGTGAAGCATATTTTCGGACTAGATTCCACGTAATGAAATGGCGTGACCTAATTGAGCCATGTAATGACCAATCGGCCGACCCAACTAGAATGCATTGATCTATTTTTAGCTTAGCCCTCGACAACAGATGGTTTCCAAATCGAGAGTAGATTTTATACGTTGTGATCGCTGTGCCACACTAAAAGATACGATTGCGACCAGTCATCACTATCCAAGATTATGTTAGAAATATCAAAGCTTTTCTGGCTTGCAGCCGGCCTCGCCAGGTATTTTCCCACGTTTTCTGGCAAACCTTGCAGCCGGCCTCGCCAGGTGTCTTCCCACGTTCGAGCCACCGCCGATAATTCTCGCTACACAGCCACGATGGTCGAAAGGAACACTTTCCTGGCATTGTTTCACATGGTCGCGTTTTCGATCCGTCCTTCCCGCTTCAGGATCTCCGCCCCATTTCCTCACAAATGCATCCTGGGAGTTTGGGAAATTCCAAGACCAGTTATCTCCCCTGATGAAAGATTCTGGTAATTTCACAGACAAGACGCGATATTCGATGAAATGAAGTTCGCGGGTCCGGGAAAATCATGTTTTCGGTAAAAAAAAATTACAAACATGGCGGACATTTTCAAGTTTCATTTTGTTTTTCCATGACCTCTAACAAAATTCAGTGACTTAATACGAAATTCCATGACTTTTCAAGGCCTGGAAAACATTTGTCAATTCCATGACTTTTCCAGGATTTTCCATGACCGTAAGAACCCTGAAAGAGATGTTTCAAAAATTATCATGCAGACTGGACCTCGCCGTTAGAGTATTTTATTTTATTTTATTTTACGAATTGTATTCCTTGCCAATGTCTCAGTATGTACGAAATATTGACGTAAAGGACGCAGTACATTCGAGCCAGAAATCGTCCCCAGCTTGAGGTGCTAAAAATAATCCTTCCCAAAAATAAAATATTACCTATTAAAGAAACATTTTGACTGGCATAAAGATCCACATTTTGTTATACACAAATATACTTCCAAGACATTGAGTATCACGGTTCTCAAAGGACAGGGCCGTGAAGTATTACTGCAAAATCGCTGATTTTAGGTGAAGACATCTATTTCTCTCTGTAAATATATTCATGTTACATTCGCACATAACAAAACTTGCCCCGGTCCGCAGCTACATACTTGAACAATCTCTTGGAACTTGATCAATATATTGAGACAAAGCATAAAACTAATCCTGCATGGGTATGACCATGCACTCTTAATATGTTTTCTGTTCGCTTCAACGTCTTCGAACTGCACGAAAGTATACACCAATTCACGGCCTTATATGAAAATGACGATACTCGCTGGCTTGGAATTATTCGGAGTATACATTTGTATCAAAATCTTTTTTTTCCATAGGTCATATTTTTCATATGTTCCTACATGTAGCTCCAACCACATCCTTTGGGTGGTACGCCATAGTAATCTCGAAGGTTTAAATTTATGAGTATATGTATAGCCGGACAGGGTTACACACTGTGATGAATGTAAACCAATACAAACCAATCCTTCAGTCTGGTAATGGTAGAAAAACATAAATCCAAGAAAATATCCAATCCACATATGGAGAGACTCACAAAAGCGTGCATCTTTCTACTAGGAGAACAAGTTGAGTAACTAGCAGGTCCTCTGCCAAATAGCCTGTTTGAGAGCGTACAGCATATACCCTTCAAATATCTCCTTAAAAAAAAACTTGGAAAGTGGCTATGTGTATGTGGAAAGAGATGTTTATCTGGAAATGTTGAGACAAGTTGAGGAGGTTTGGGAAGCAGTAATGGGCATGATGGGTAGTGTAACACTGGAATGTAAGTCTGTAGTTTTATATGGATTTGTGGACGGTGAGGTTTATACATCGATGGGTGGAATAGATCTCAAGATATCGAGTTCACAACACAGATGGGTACAATATGGGGGAGTGAAATCCAAAAAGGCCAATGGCAGCCATATTGGATTACATACTAACTAAATGAAAATCAATACCAATGGCCGTCAACTGATGTGAAGCACCTTCTCAAGTTTGAAGTCAATCGGACAAATTGTTCTCAAGATACCGCATTCACAAGAAGATGCAGGATGGAATCCAAGATGGTCAATGGCAGCCATCTTGAATTACATACTACCTCAATGAAAATCAATACCAATGGCCGTCTAACTGATGTAAAGCACCTTCTCAAGTCGATTGGTTGAATTGTTCTTGAGATATCGCGTTCACAAGATGTGGGACGGATGGAATCCAATTTGGTCAATGGCAGCCATCTTGGATTACGTACCTCATTGAAAATCAATACCAATGGACATCTAACTGAGGTGAAGCACCTTCTCATGTTCGAAGTCGATTGGTCAAATTCTTCTCGAGATATCGCGTTCACAAGATGTGGGACGGACGAAATCCAATATGGTCAATGGCAGCCATCTTGGATTATGTACCTCAGTGAAAATCAATAACAATGGCCATGTAAAAGATGTGAAGCACCTTCTCAAGTTCGAAGTCGATTGGTCGAACTGTTCTCAAGATATCGTGTTCACAAGATGTGGGACGGACGGAATCCAATATGGTCAATGACAGCCATCTTGGATTACATACCTCAGTGAAAATCAATACCAATGGCCGTCAACTGATGTGAAGCACCTTCTCAAGTTTGAAGTTGATTGGTCAAATTGTTCTCGAGATATCGCGTTCACAAGATGTGGGACGGATGTAAGGACGGACGGCTAGCATTTCCAAGTCCTCCCACCACTTCGTGGCGGCAGACAAAAATTCCCGAATGGGCTCTACTACCCCTCGGATATCACTTATTGTCTGCACTCAGCAATCATGCATTGCATAAGATGTATTTTTAAAACTTTGAGCTATATCGCTGAACCAACTAAGCACCACCCAGCCCAGTTGTGTTCCTGCTACTTCAAAGAAGAAATCTTTGAAGCAGCATAGCAGCACCCTCCATCCATCCTATAAAACACTGAGGACAGTGCACAAGACACAGACAGGACGCTTACATGGTGCAATAAAGACAAGTGATATTACAGTGCTAGACATCAATTTATCAAGTTCCTGTTGCTTCTCAGCAAAATGCATTGAAGCAACAGGAACCTGAACACACCCAACCACCCAGAACTTTGATATTTTTGTGTTGGTTAACAGGAATGTGATCTGATAGGGATGACTGCAGTTCTCTCATATTAGAAATATATAGGAAATTGAGCCAGGTCAGCTTCTGCCAAGCCCTTAAATTAATGGGAAAAAATTTTGCGCTGAGGTTCGGGTAGATCATGACCACATTCTTAGCTCTAGATATAGTCTTCTGTTTTGGCCAAAATCAACTCAAGTAATTTGATCTTGGAAATATATACCAAGGTTTAAATAGTCATCTCCAATAAATTTCTGGTCTATTCTAACTTAATCGTATATGAAACATGAATTCGGAGATCTTAGACTTAACATGTAGAATTTGATTACGTACGATTTGTACGATAAGAGACATGTGTGACTCTCCATGTACAGTCATGATGTAGAGGAAATTAATCTTCCCCTTGTGGCAAATCGTAAATGTCCACTGTTCTGATGATGTGGCTTCCTTTAACTTCTGACTCTACTCAATATGGTTACATTATAGAATATCGACATATGGATGGTAAATTCTACCCAGGGAATCTGTAGAGTTAAATATCATCCACCAGCGTAAAGATTTAACGAACCCAGGTTTTTATCTACTACCAGTGAATAAGTACTCAGGGAGTTCAGGTTAATGGAAGTTTCCTATTACACAAAGACATTTCACCATTCATTACAGATGTACACTTCCCTGGGCGCTAATTAACTGTCAGAGAACACCTGTGCCTGAAGCCCTTGATGGAAACAGAAAACCTTTCACCGGACCAGGACGATTAATCGTAGCTCGGTCAGGTATCATGTCCAATTAATTCAATGAATAACATTATGGGACTGAGAGAATAGGATTTAACGTTGCTTTCAACATTATTTCAGTCATATCGGGACGAACCAACTAAGCACCACCCAGCATTCCTGCTGCTTCAAAGAATAAATCTTTGAAGCAACATGGAGGCTAACACCCTCCATCCACCCTATAAAAGACAGAGAGCAGCACACAAAACTCAGACAGGCATGACAGGATGCGTGACGAAACAACTAAGCGCCACCCAGCCAAGTTGTGTTCCTGCTACTTCAAAGAAAAAATCATTGAAGCAGCATGGAACCAGACACCCTTCATCCACCCTATAAAACACGGAGGACAGCGTACAAGACACAGATAGGATGCATACATGGTGCAATAAAGTCAAGCGATATTACAGTGCTAGACATCACATTATCAAGTTCTTCTTGCTTCTCAGCAAAACGCATTGAAGCAATAGGAAACGATGCCCACTGGACACGCACCAACCACCCGCCATTGATGCATTTTGCACCAAGTGCAAAAGAGAAAACAGCAACAAAAGCTAGCTGCCCATGTGTACATTGTTTGAAAGTTCTTGTGATCAAAAACTTTGTCGATTGCAGAAAAAGTTTCCCATTTGCAATGTACTAGGTTTAACATGCATAGTGAGCACCGACCTCAAACAGCACGTTTATAGATTATAACAGCAATATAGATTCAATTATTCCTTTGAAAGAGAAATCTCATGAACTTCAATTGTCTTCAGGAATGTGCACTACCCTATTTCTTCTAATTATTCAGATGGCAAAAGTTAACCTCGGGCACCTGCAGAGAGAAATTCTGATAACATTCTACAAATTTCACAAGCTGTCTTTTCAGTTCTTGGGATAAATAAGATGTTCATGCCACAGTATTTAGCCTCAACTGACATAAAGATGGGTTTGTTATGCTTCCAAGTCTTAAAATGCTGTTCGGAAAACTACAAGAAATATAGGGGTATAATGCTCTGTGAAATGAGATGTTTTAAAAAAAAAATGTATTCGATTTGAATATACATCTAGTTGCTGTAGGGTTCCACCATACATGTATTTGCACATGAAAGTGAAGCTCTATGGCTAGTAGTGAGGATGTTCTTATTCCATGTGATGTATTAAACAGAGGCGATGTCATTGATAGCATCACATGGTCTTCTCCACAATGCAATTAACTACACTCAACTTGGACGTCATTCTTCCTCAAGTAATTTTACCTCAACACAGATGTATCTGATGACGGCACCCTACAGCTAGTTTGTGTGAAACAAAATCACTATCTCTGACATATAATGGATTGTCAATTCACACAAAGTTATCATAAAGGAGGCGAGTTATTCTTGAACATCCAGCTTTCTTTGAACATCAATGACTGTCAATAAGAGGTTCATGTATATACATTATTCAAGCCTCTAATCTTATGCATCAAAGTAGTATGTAATCAATACCAATTGGCTCAAGTATCTATTATTTGTTATTCCTTCTGCTTTATTCACCTTGCTCTATATTTTGGATCAACTGAATAGTTCAGGTACAAATTGTGCTCTCAATTCTGTAGGATCGAATTGGGATTCATACATTCATCAAGCCTTGTTGCTCAGCACATTAGTAAGGGAGTTTGGGGGGGATAGAACAAGCCCCTTGGGTTTTTATTCCCGCCAAATTGTACAATTGGGATTATTTCAAGAACATTTACTTACTAATCTTCTATTCTGTATGCCAGTGGTGTATTTTATTTTTTCAAATTTGATGAATAAATTCAATTCAATTAAAAAAATAGCCCATTGGGCTTCAATACCCCTCGGCTATCAGTTATTGTCTACACCCAGCAATCATGCAATGTATAATATCATCAGTGTATTTTTAGAACTAGATTAACAAAAATCTGATCTAGTAGGGTTGACTGTAGTTCAGGTTTTACCAAGGCCTGAGGTTCTAGTAGAGCATGACCGAATTCTTAGCTCTAAATATACTCTTCTAAAAAGCTTATAATCAAATCAAGTACTTTTATCTTGGAAAAAAAGATCAAGGTCAGTCAACTTCAAAAAATTTGAAGTCAATTCTAACTTGATTGCATCGGGAACATGGATTCGGAGATCTTAGACTTAACATATAGAATTTGACCTTTTAAAAACAGGTTGAGGTCAGTGATATTCTTCAATAGACTTCAGGCCCAGCCATAAGTGGTATAAATTTGGGCAATGTAGATATAATCTCATGAAATATTGTACTGAATAGAATCTGACCTGGATAAAATAGGTCAAGGTCAGTCATCTTCAGCACACCTTTGGAGCATCACCAGATGTACACATATTATTAATTTGGAAAGCCTAGCTATATTCTTCATGTTATATCGTAATAAACAGTATATGACCTTGAAAAAATAGGCCAAAGTCAGTCAACTGGGATGGGCTTCTAGTCAATCACCAGTTGCATAAGCAATATGAATTTGGGAGACCCCAGCAAATACTAAAATTTGACCTTGATAAAATAGGTCAAGGTCAGTCATCTTCAGTACATGTCTGGACCTTTGCCAGATGTATACATAGTATTAATTTGGAAAGCCTAGATATATTTCTTCATGACAGACCATAATAAACAGTATATGACCTTGAAAAAATAGGTCAAGGTCAGTCAACTGGGATAGGCTTCTAGTCAATCAACAGTTGCATAAGTAATATGAATTTGGAGACCCCAGTTTCCATCCTTCATAAAATAAAGCAAATATTAAATTTGACCTTGATAAATATGCCAGGGTCAGTCATCTTTAGTACACCTCTGGGCCTTCGCCAGATGTATACATAGCATTAATTTGGAAAGTCTAGCTTTATTTCTTCATGTTATATCATAATAAACAGTAGATGATCTATAAAAAATAGGTCAAGGTCAGTCAACTGGAATAAGCTTCTAGTCAATCACGAGTTGCATATATAATATGAATTTGGAGATCCTAGCTTTAATTCTTCCAAAAATATAGCAAGTACTAGAATTTGACCTTGATAAAATAGGTCAAGGTCAATCATTTTTAATAGGCTTCTGACCCTTCACCCAATACATATGTGGTATGAATTCACAATGCCTGGCTATAATTCTCCTTGAGATATCGTGTTCACAAGAAAGATGGACAGACAGACGGACAGACGACGACAATACCCTTCGGGAAAAATTTGCCCGAGGGGTAAAAATGATCAGCGTTGTGACATTAAATTAACCATTCAATAAGCAATACAGGAAATAAAATCGGAATAGAGGCATTATTCTTTATTGCCCTGCACTGTCAAATACAGGGATGAGATCATGAAATAAAAAAAACAACACTGAAAATAGGCCGAGGGTCCAGGTCGAAGCCCTGGTTGGGGGGGGGGGGGGCTAGGCCCCCCGCCGTTAGAGCTCCATAGCTGTTTTGGATGTCCCAGAAGTCCCCAAAGTGAACTTTCGTTACAAATAACTGGGTTATAATCATGCTACACTTTGCACCATTGGAGACAGACATATTGCATGTTAAAATAAATTCCAAAACTGAACTTTCAAACACAAAGAATTTGAATTTTGAGAAAGGCACTTACCAGCAATTTTATCTTCTTATTAGAGACACCAGCAAATAGTCAATGTCTTTGTTCAAATTCAGAAAAAGTTTCAAGCAGTCGTGTTTCAGATATCCAAGTCATTTTAATAAAAAATATGTGTCACTGTCAGCCACAGATTCGGTAGTATCAAAGAGTACTAAGTCACTTATAATATTTACATTGCATATGTACACATGTACATGTAGGACCTGTCAGGCATGGGAATTGACCTCCAAAAAAAAGTCTGAACTTATCCCAAGTATCATCCGAGTACGCAAAGCGTGCGAGCGGGGGGAGAGCGCGAGAGGGGGCCAGCGCCCCCCGCTCGCCGCATTTTTTTTTCTTCAAATAAGAGCCCTTTTGGTGACCTCACAAGAAGGGAAATTTGCTATTTTTTATATATATATTAGACAACACTATTTTAACTGATGAAGCTTAAAAGTGTCAATATTGTAACTAAACTTTAGACATATCGTAGTAGTTAGCTGTGTCAAAGAACTTCACATGATTTATTCACAATGAAAAGAAACTTTTTTTGTTGAAATTATTGATTAATAATTAAAAGTCTCTTTAACTGGATCTAGTTTAATAATAACAAGCAGCCAGAGGATGCTAGGTCCCCCGCCGAAATGGCAGCAATATTTTTTAGCATTGTTGGTCTTAGGGGATATACATGAGGGAGGCAACTGCTGCTTCATAGGCGTTGGATGTGGAAGGGTCTTTCTGCCTTCCCAAGTTTTAAGATCAACTCAGAACGATTGACTGAAAGTTGATTGCATCTGTGATATAGTTTCCATGCAGTGAAGCACCGAGAAGCATCCCCAAGTGACATCTCAAGGCATTATCTGCAAACCAAATTTGACGAGAAGCTGAAGGCATCAACCTGTTGCCCGGAAACCAAATTTTAAATTGCCACCAGTTGTCGCCACCTGTAGGTGCAAGTGAGCGAAATGCAATCCCAAGCATCATCTCATGGCATGGTAGCCTACATGTATTAGCCTATAGTATCTTCTACAGGGGGCTAATGATCGGCTGATGCAGCAACAACAACATTTTCCCAGTTAGACGGCAGATTCAAAAACGAGGCCGCGCTATGTCATCAGCCAACTGAGACAGTCACGTGGTTGTGTATGAAGATTGGGGTGGGTCTAATAGTGATCCAATGAAAATGCTCGTATTAGTTTAAAATGGCGGGGTCGAATGACCAATCACTGAACGGGAGACAGCTGGAACAGTATGTTGACACTCTCTGTTAATACAGGGGAGTCGGAAGCAAATTCAAAGTGGTACGGCCACTATCATTGCACTTTAGGTGAGGATCCAGAGGCCGCCCAGGCCCCAGATGCTCCTGGGGTCTAGATAGCCGAAGAAGCATTCTGAGCGATTTCTGGTGTCAATCAAAATCACTCTGCATTGAAGTATATTTTTAGTTCTTTCCTAACCCTTTTACCATTGAAAACGCAATCGATGGTGGTTTTCTGTGATGCTGAATTACAAAAAAATGTGTATAGTATAGTACTGTATCCTAGGCACATCGTGTAGAAGTAACCGAGATGATGCATCGATAATATATATCAAATTTTACATTGAGCATTTGAACAGTGTCAGAGATAGAGATCATTAATGATTTTACATAAATTAAAGATGGTTGCCCATCCTTTCCGTCACTCAGAGGAACTAATGTGGTTATTCATTAATGCAAGTCTCTTCATACATCGATGCTGTAAATCAAGTTTCGTATAGAACATTTGAATGGTATCAGAGATAAACATCATTAAAGATTCTGAATAAATTAAAGATGGCCGCCAAGATTTCCGCCCAATCAGAGAAACCAGATCTGTCATTCATCGTAAGTCTCTTGATGCATCAATGATGTATACCAAATTTTCCACTGAGCACTCCAACGGAATCAGAGATAGATCATTAATGATTTTGCCTAAATTAAAGATGGCCACCAAAGGTTTTCAGTCAATCAGGTCCCGATTCAAAGTATCTGGATGTATTGATGATACATACATGTACATGTACCTACCTTCATATAAAACAATTGAATGGTAACCGAGATATGTATGCTATCATTATCGATTTCGCATGAATTAAAGATGGCATCCAGGGTTCCCAGCTAATCAGAAAAGCCTGTTTGGTAATTCGTTGAAAGTTGCTTGATGTATCGATGATGTATATCAAATTTCGCATTGAACAGTTGAATGGTTTCCGAGATATGGATCATTATCCATTTTGCATGAAATTAAAGATGGCTGCTAAGGTACCAATCAGGTCCTTGACTAGGCAAATAAGGCCGGTGCAAATTAATTCTATGTTTCTCGTCAGGACAGCTTTTCAAATCAATGAGGGAAGGCGAAAAACACAACACAGTCAGAGATAAAAACACGAACAAAATTTCCCCCAAATTTTTCAACACTCTGGAATAGTTTTCTGACATACATAATAACAAACTATAGCAACATATTTAAACAATTTATTAAATGTTCAATCAAATTAAACTACTTAAAACATAAACCCCAGTGGTCCAAGTCCATCAATGTTTTTTCAAATGAGGTGGGCAGGTGTTTGTCTTATTATTTTTTTCTTTTGACCCACATATTATATTCAAAACTTCAATCACCATAAATAGAAAGGTGATGACTGAGAATGTGCTGCCCAGTCTACTTTCATACATACATGTCAATTACAAAGACAAATATTTCCCCTAATTTCTGCAAAATTAAAATTGCCAAAAGCTTTGTTGTTGACTGAGCCATGTGAAATTCACATGGTTAGATGGCATGTGTGACTACATATATGGTAGAGTCACACCTTTCTTGAGGAATTGGAAGATTTTAGCCTAGCAGTATTCCAAATATATGTACCGGTACTACAAAAGTTGTCTCCCCTCTTCAATTGCTGATTCCAGTAATACTGAACCAGCCAGCAGAATCCCATTGGAATTATCAATTAACTGGATTATCTGCATAGAAAAATATCAGCTTTGTTTGTATTGTGAATACAAGCCGAAGGAAAAAAGCCAACAAGATAATTTACCATCGGTACTGACTTGAAAAAACACAAGACTTAGTCCCTTTCCGTTTCAAAACAGGTCCGAATTTTGCATGCACCGTTTCATAACAGGTCCGAATTTTGCATGCACCCGGCTACCACGCATGTGCAACAGGAAGTAAAATTTGCCGCGGGAAATTGACAAAGTTGACAGGACCCAGAACAGTGATCAAAGATCGTCTTGAAATAAATTTTCAATGGATTATTTATTGGATTGTCCGTTCCTTCAGATAGATCTAGACTTCTACCAGGTATTTAAGAAAATAGATCACATTTTATCGTTTTGCTAGATGAAATTCTACTTGTCGCATGGACAGGTAGATTTGTTTTTCACTTGTCGCCGCGAAAATTCAATTGTCCGCGGCAGATAGACAGGCGTTATTTCGACCGCTGTTAACTAAAACACATCAAATCTGGTAAACCATATAAACTTAAGTTTATAGTCATCTTAAATTAGACTTAGTGACTGTGTTTTTATCTTCCAGATTTGGCAAAATTCTACGCGGCATACATTTGTATTGGCTTCACATTCACGTAAAACCTAGGCGCGCGGCGACGCGAAACATAGAATCAATATTCCCCGGCCTAAGCATACCAAATTTGGAATTCATCAGCGAAACAGTTTTCCGGCTATCTCGCTCACGAACGGACGTACGGACAGACGGACGTACAAGATGATGACAATACCCCATGGCCAAAAATGGCCGAGGGGTAAAAACATGGGTCTGTGCCTGATAAATTTTAAGCCTTTTGGGGTTGCAACTCATTCATAGAAAGCTCCCTGTACATGAACAACTGCACTGACAACTGCATGCCATCATCTGTCAGTCTGTAGACCAGCAAGGTTGAATTCAGTTCAATTCAGGAAATTGATCATATGCACAGTGTGCACCCAAACATTAGGAACACAGTTGTAATTAATATAGTAATATACGTGTGTAGACAAATGATTGGTGCAGAAGCTTCAGGGTAAATCCTATGATGTGCAATACAATTATTTGTTAGCAAAATTGAAGGAAATGTTGTCCTTCGTTTAAGATGACACGAAATTCAAAAATCAGGGATTCAGTACTGCGGGGATTTCCCCGCCAGTTATTTCACATTACACTTCTGAAATAAAATATGGTTCATGCAAAAGCTTTAGGGTAAATCATATGATGTGGAATAGAATGATTTCATATAGCAAAATTGAAGGCCCATTTTGACTGGAACGGACAAGAAGAAGAGAAACTCAGTGGTGCCACCTTCAGGCAGATGTTGCTGAAATGCAATACGGACTGGCGTCCTGTTGCAAGGAATGCGTATTCCGAATTTCGGAATAACCCAACACAGCATTAGGAAGTTATCGCTTCGAACAGATGTACACGGAAAAAAAATCTATTTTGACCCAGTGGCGCCACCTTCAGGCCGATGTTGGTGAAATGCAATACGGACTGACCTCTTGTCGCAAGGAATGCGAATGCTGAATTTCGGAAGAATCCAACAGAGCGTTAGGAAGTTATCGCTTCAAACAGACATGCACGGACGTACACGAACATCCACGGACTCAAAGAAGCAAGAACCAGTGGCGCTACCTTCAGGCAGATGTTGCTGAAATGTAATACGGACTGGCGTCTTGTCACAAGGAATGCGTATTCTAGTTTTGGAAGAATCCAACAAACCTTAGGAAGTTATCGCTTCGAACAGACATGCACGGACGTACATGGACATCCACGGATGCAAAGAAGCAAGAACTAGTGGCGCCACCTTCAGGCAGATGTTGCTGAAATACAATACGGACTGGCATCTTGTCGCAAGGTATGCATATTCCGAATTTCGGAAGAATCCAACAAAGCATTAGGAAGTTATCACTTCGAACAGACGTACACGGACATTCACGGATACGAAGAAGCAAGAACTAGTGGCGCCACCTTCAAGCAGATGTTGCTGAAATGCAATACGGACTGGTGTCTTGTCGCAAGGAATGCGTATGCCGAATTTCAGAAGAATCCAACTAAGCGTTAGAAAGTTATCGCTTCGAACAGACATGGACGGACATGGACGGACATCCACGGACACAAAGAAGCAAGAACTAGTGGCGCCACCTTCAGGCAGATGTTGCTGAAATGCAATACGGACTGGCGTCTTGCCGCAAGGAATGCATATTCCAAATTTCGAAAGAATCCAACAAAGCGTTAGAAAGTTATCGCTTCGAACAGACATGGACGGACACACGGACATCCACATACGCAAAGAAGCAAGAACTAGTGGCGCCACCTTCAGGCAGATGTTGCTGAAATGCAATACGGACTGGCGTCTTGCCGCAAGGAATGCATATTCCGAATTTCGGAAGAATCCAACAAAGCGTTAGGAAGTTATCGCTTCGAACAGACATGGACGGACACACGGACATCCACATACGCAAAGAAGCAAGAACTAGTGGCGCCACCTTCAGGCAGATGTTGCTGAAATGCAATACGGACTGGCGTCTTGCCGCAAGGAATGCATATTCCGAATTTCGAAAGAATCCAACAAAGCGTTAGAAAGTTATCGCTTCGAACAGACATGGACGGACACACGGACATCCACATACGCAAAGAAGCAAGAACTAGTGGCGCTACCTTCAGGCAGATGTTGCTGAAATGCAATACGGACTGGCGTCTTGCCGCAAGGAATGCATATTCCGAATTTCGAAAGAATCCAACAAAGCGTTAGGAAGTTATCGCTTCGAACAGACATGGACGGACACACGGACATCCACATATGCAAAGAAGCAAGAACTAGTGGCGCCACCTTCAGGCAGATGTTGCTGAAATGCAATACGGACTGGCGTCTTGCCGCAAGGAATGCATATTCCAAATTTCGAAAGAATCCAACAAAGCGTTAGGAAGTTATCGCTTCGAACAGACATGGACGGACATCCACGGACACAAAGAAGCAAGAACCATTTTAAAGTCCCCGGCCGCGTTGCGGCGGGGGACAACAAGGGTTATGTGTAACCCGGCAGCTCGCCTTTTGGGTATTCAATAACATGCAGCTTCACATAAAGATCGAGCCCTTCAGGTTGCACATCACTGGCAATGACAATACATATTGCAATAAAAATTTGACTTCTTCGTCAGTGATGCTGAAGTTGGATTGAAACATGAACTATATTATAAAACTTGAAATAAAGATTACCTTTTTTTCCAAAAGTAAGCTTATACATGTCATTATGAATGCATGTACAATTGAAATTTTGTCTGAGATGTGGGTGTGAAATGCCTGGACAAATATGGTTCGTGCAAAAGCTTGAGGTTAAATCATGATGAGGAATGGGATTCGATACCAAAATTGAAGGAAATGGTGTTCTTCATTAAAGGCGACACAAAATTCCAAACCACCAGGGGTTAATATTTAATATTGTACTTCTGAAATGAAATAATGTCATTAAACTATTAGTACCGTAATTACTATAAAGGAATATATTGTAGTTGATTTGACGTGTTTGTGTATATGTAACAGGTCGGTGTAAGAACGCATTGTTGAGGCTTTTGTTGAGGCTTTGTGCAGCTGAAAAGGGTCACGTCTAGACGCATTGTTGAGCTCAGACAGGCTATTGTAGGCTCTGTCTTGTGCGTAATTCTTACACCAAGTATAAACCTACAATGTACACAGCATCTCCTACCTAATAGGTTAGTATCACATATAAGAGATATATGCAGCTTCGCAAAAAGATCGAGCCCTTAAGGATGGCACATCATTTGAGGTTACACATCATTGGCAATGCACATCATTTAAAATAATAAATTTATTAAGAAATATGATTTCTATATTTAGTGATATTGAGGTTGGATTGAAGGAGGAACTATATTATATAACTACCAATAAAGATTACATTTTTTCCAAAAGTAAGCCTACACATCCCATTGCATAGATCTGATGAATACATGTTCATGTATACATGTAGTTAGGAACAATAGGTGTGCAATTTTGAGCACGTTCTTGGTGTAACTTTGTGTGATGATATGTGAACAAACAAAGCTAATAACAGTGCAAAAGTAGGACTAAATCTATCATTTCCAACAGGCAATGGGACACTTGCACTGTGGTAAACCTTCACATTTGTATGCAAATAAAAGAACGCAATGACAACTGTGTCCAATCATACTGTAATGCTCCATAATAATGTGCACGGGTAAAGACTGAGCTCACAAACTGATTCAAACTCACTTTTAATTAATATAGTAAGTTAAATGTGTGGACACAGATATGGTTGTACAAAAGCTTCAGGGTCAACGAGAATTTGATAAAATTTTAGGAAATGGCATCCTTCATTTAAGGCGACACGAAATTAAAAACTAACAGGGGTTCGGGATTCCCCCGCCAGTTATTTTGATATTGTACTTCTGAAATAAAATAATGTCAAAAACTATTAGTAAATACTATAAAGGAATATACTGTATGTGATTTGGTATGTATGACTGTGTACACAATGTACACTGCATCTCATGCATAATAAGAAGTCAAAATTATTCTAAGTCCAGCCTAAACAGAAAAGATTAACCCAGAAAACTTTCTAAGTCCAGCCTAAACATAAAAGTCTAACCGGACACCAACACCGACACCGACACTTTTCCCCTCTCTCTCCCAATACCTCGCCTACTTCGTATACGGCGAGCTAAAAAGGGCAAGTTGAGAAAACAACTCCCCATCAATTAATTTCAGTAAAACTGTCCATTAAAAGTATTTACTTTAAGTAAGTCATTCAATAGATAAATATATAATTATCTTCAATTATTGGTTTCATAAATTCTATTTTCAGTCACCATTCACATAATTTTGTAATCAATGACAACATAATGTTCATCATCAACAAGCAATCTAATTGAGGACTCAAGTAACTCAAGGCTGGAGGCAATGCGTTTTTTAAGCAGTATGCAATAGGACAGTACAAGCTTATTATATAGCCTTTCCCACTCGAGCAAACTAATACTGAGATAGAATCGAGCCAAATGCAGCCTATGGGACTTCTCTGGTGGTCACGTGACCATAGACGAAGAGCTTTACACATGCTGTTGTAAAACAATCTTGTGCGCAATTTGTATTGCATAAAACATGTTATAATTTGGCTTCAACAAATACATGTAAACTGTATTTTATTAAAGTGAGTGGTGCTTCTCGTAAATTTATGTTTATTTCATAGAGTTTGCGAAAATCCGACCTCAAGTGACAGTAACTGAATGCAATATGACGTATGAATTGAATATAAAGCGACGAACACACTATCGCCAGTCAAGTTGAAGTTGGCAGTGCATTTGGTTAAGCAATTCTGTGGACAAAATCAACTGAAATAGTCGAAAAATAGCGCACAAGAAGGGAATTAGTTTTGTTGACGAAGTTGGAAGAAATCTGTCATTTTATAGTCTCCCTTGTCTAGCTCTCCTGGTGAAAATAAAAATTCTTGCAAGTGTCCAAAAGTGGGAATCGAAGCGGAAATTGTAAAATATGGAAATCCCATTAGTTTCGATTGTATTCTAGATTTTTTCCTGTATGCTTCGTATGAGCACTTCTTTTATGATTATAAAGCATTATGATACTGTCCACATCGTATATTTATTCTCGATATACAGTACAAAGTGTGTCAGATTGATCCGTTGAACCGGAATAAACCCACGTGAGGAATTTTGCGGAACCTATTCTGCGGTTTTTTTACGCGAGGTGGAGACAGAACTTTCGTGGGGTTTAATGTTGAATAAACGTGTAATTTCCTGCGTACTTGAATAGTAGAGCGAGGAAGAAGTATGTCAGAGTGGCTTGGCCTTATGGGAGGCAGGTTTGCCGATGTGAGCATGTCCTAGGAGGGAGAAAGAGGCTTCTGAAGACGATGATGATTCCACGAAATTTCCAAAAGACTGGGGACTTGGTAAGTATCCCACAATGCACCATCAAACCGCGGGACATTTAACGTGGGCAAGACATTATTATGGCAAATAAATGCCCAGTGGTCTGTCCAAGGCTTAACTGGAAAAAAAACCCCCAAAAAACAAACAAACTAATTCATAGATCAGCACAAGCGGTTGATATGGATGGCCTTGTCATATCTGATAATACATTCATATATTATATGTGCTAACAGGTTGGGGTATACATGTACATTTAGGCTAGCCTGCTACATAGTACAGGTGTCGGAACAGTTATTGGACATGCATCTTGTACATACATGTTCTGCTCATGATGACAATGCAATAATATGTCGGAACAAAGGCGAGATTTATTTTTAATTGTACCGGTATATGCAAAATATAGAATTATAGGTAGCCATGAAAGTAAAAAAATTTAAACTAACTTTTTTGTTTTCATCAAAATTTGAAATTTCTCGTGTTATGGTGGGGGTGCGAAATTCAATCTAACACCTTGTCTAATTTCCGATATATACATATAGAAATTGAACAACGATCATATATCTGAAGCGACAGAACTCGATCCAGCTAATTAATGATGCATGCACAAAACTTGAAAATACAGTGCACTTCAACGTCAATTTTTTGTTCAGGATGGGTGTCTCATAACTGGTACTGTCCACGGCGGGAACTGAGCTGCAAAGTCGAGTTAAAGATAGCTTGCGCATGTGCAGAAGGGAGTGACGTCATTGATGGAATTCATAATGGAAGAAAGCTAACAAGCTTGAGTCATAGTGTCAGTTTTCATGTCCTTTCGAGAAGTACTTTTTTATATATTCCAAATAAACCTTGAAAAATGCACGATAATAGGGCGGACACCCGTAAGACTGTAGATCCATATAATTAGACCTGCATTGACGTGGAGGCTGAACTCGGACCTGTGTCAAGTTTAAGTATTTATTGCACAAACAAGATTCAATGACCTCCAGTGACACAAGGTGATGAATAAAGCTTACATGATCATGCAGCCCTGCATATAGTATACACTCATGCAGGGGTAGAAATTGGCACTTGCACTGAACAGGACATTTGTAGAAAGTGTCCTAAGAACTATATAAAACAGTAGCAACTACCATGAAAAATTGCCGGACATCAGCAATATTTAGCCGGATATGTCCTGCATGTAATATAATGCGAATTTTGACCCCTGCTCATGGCTATTACATTCTCCATATATTTTTCTCAAATCTTTCACAGAACTGGAGTTGTTACATGCTTTGATTGGGTACTATGACTATGTACATATATGTGCATCAATTGGGCTTAAGGCACTTTCAGTTTTCAATTATTAATACTTGTGTGATGGAATTTACCTTTCCCAGGCCGTGCTCTTTCAGGTTTATTCTTCATTCTCCTTGAGCACCATACATGTACATGCAGTTCTCATAAGTCAGATTTTAGGCGAGTGATACCATTCCAATGGGATATGCGTATCAAAACTGGGAAATGCTTATTATATTAATGGGTTCAAAATACCCGATTCAACTTATTATTATAATTGAGGTATCCTTGTACGGTATCAGTAACCTTTGATAATACCTCAATCAGTGTATACACAGATCTGATACCTCCTGTAGCCTGAAGGCTGGAGACCAGCGCTAACTGAATTGGCTACCATAGTTGTCACATATTACAATGCTTTAACTGTTACGCTGCGGCGGGCCCGGCATAGTGGCCGCAGTGTAGACTGCGGTGGGCCCGGGAGAGTGGCCCTGAACTTGTCGGTCTTCGCGTACCATTGTCTAAAATCGCTATTTTCAAATTTACCATGCATGAAACCTTATACAAACCATACATATATTGTTAGCTAAGTTCGTCTTGATTTCCTGGATGTAAACTTCATATTCTGTCTCGGAATAACGAAGTAGGGAGGAAGAAATAAAAATAAAAAATAATTAAAAATACCGCGATTTTCCATAAAACATTGTCAAGAAACCACTCAGAAAATATAAAATACTTACAGAAAACCCTTACAAAATATATGATTCTTTGGTATAGTTGAAGTACAGAAGCTCATTTTATATTTCCATAGTGCGGATTACCATGAAATCATCGCAACGAAGTTTATTTTTACATTTCTGTCGACCTGAACGTCACGTAATTCTTGGCGATTACAGAAAAATGGCGTCTTCTCTAGATCGGCTTGACCCAGTTAAAAGTCTCTGGCCAATGATCGCTTCGATGTTAGGTCACAAGACCACGCTTATCCAATCAAGGAACCGATATCTCGATCGTCTGGTAGCATTACCAAGAGAAACGGGGAAAGACCTCTTGCCTATTTTCGATGTTATCGTCTGTTTGATTGGCCATCGGACGAATTCAAGGCTCTAATCAGAAACTATAAGGAATTAATTCCCTTTCCAATGAGACGTCACACGTTACAAATGGCGGACGAAAAGTTGGAAAAGACCCGGGAGAAAGGCAGCTGAAAAACCAAGATTTTCCGCTGTAATTCCTCATAAGTCGCCATTTCCGACCGCAATTATACCAAAAATACTGCAGTCTCTTCCAATAAATTTTATTTACGCTGACAATTTTATATATTTCGGCATAAAATGAAATCAAATAAACGTTGACCGAACCATTATGGACCAGCTGCTACGTGAGGCAAATCTTGGCACACATCTATGAATTATATTTTCGCTCATAAAACCCGGGTGTAATCGTGTAATACATCGCAAAAATGGGAACTTTTGCAGTGCACCATTAAAGAAGAAGTCAGCAGCGTAACAGTTAATATGTGTATAATGTGGTAAATACAGATTTTGCGATCTCAAATACAGTCATAGATATTTCCAAAGTCTGTATGGTCACAATTCGAAAATTACTATAAACATATTATCCATAATATCATTATTCATTATTTATTTATTTATTTTTTCAAAACTTTTATTTCATATATACTATAGCCACTCTATCACTATTCTGTGCCATTGGCATGACTGGGTACAGTAATTCCCCTAATAATTCAATCACAGGAAGTTCACTTTTCAACTTTGTTATTCAAACACAGAGAATAGGTAACATTCTCATTCTTATCATATAATGACAAAATGTGACACCTTGTAGATGATGCCATGAAGAATATTTTCAGATATAAGTCATTTTTGTTGCACTTCCGGTGATCGAATTATTAGGGGAATGTGCTCCTTGGCTTCTTCTGCTCGAACTCTGTGAAGCCTGGTCAGTTCATCCAAATCCTTTCATCGGCAAAATAAGGAGAACCGTTGACATTAGAACCTTGATTTTTGGCATGAAACTGTTACCAGCAAGTTCTGAGCTGACTATACATTTTGATGAAATTCAACATACTTAGATGACCTATAACGTTTGGATCCCCAAGTTATCTTCCTCACCCTACTTCGTAGGTCATGTGACGTTAGTCACACTACTCATGTAATTATTAATAGTTATGTGATAAACAGAATCTTACACTCGTGTCAATTTAATATGAAAGTTATGACACTTGTGGAGTAAGTTTTATATTTAGTAGCCACTTGTGCAAAATCCTCTATTTATCGAACCCCTCCATTTGCAACTAAGTCAATGACTATGAAACTGCAATCAATTTTCGGGGTAAAAATGTTTTTTAATACTTTTCCTATGAAGTAGGCTACCATCTGTAAATTGTCCAGTAGTCAGTGAGTGAGTCCATCCGAGACCGTTCGTCCGCAAAATAAGGAGAACCGTTGACATTAGAATCTTGATTTTTTGCATGAAGGTGCATTAGGGGACTGTTACCAGCAAATTCTGAGCTGGTAATTTTGATAAAAATCGCTCGTGATTCTGACTTGGGCCGTGCCCATCTTAATATAGGCAGGATTTCAACTTGGGGTGGAGGGATTTCCAAGAGCCCAGTGCATGTCAGAGTCCTAATGCCTACCCTACATCGTAGGTCCTGGGACGTTAGTCACACTGCCATGTGATTACCCTCTAAATTCATAAATGGATTCTGTATGATCACTAATGATAATCATCATGCCTAGGCATGGTTCATCTGACAAAACTGTACCATCACAAAGAGTGGGTCTATCCTAGTCAAAAACAATTAGTTTTAGGAATTCCAAATCACATTGAAGACCCCGTGACCTCTCTGAATATGCCCATATTCAAGAGAATTTGTAAAAACCAGGCAATGTGTTGAATATTTCATCCCCTTGTTTGTTTTGCCCAAGTGACATTCCCCTCTGGGAAGAAATAAGGGAATTTAATCTCACAGGATCATGAGGATGTTCATTCAGGTCGACAGTCACTGTTAAGCAAGCAAAGCAACCTTGTCATTGTCAGCACATCTGATTGTGTAAACATGGGGCATATAATTTGATCCTAAGTCAAGCGCTAATATCCAAGATGGCCACCATTACTATGGCAACCACAATATCTTTGTGCGAATTATTATTATTATTTTATTTTTTTGATCATTCTACTTCTGACGTGTCCGACTGCATTAAGGAGGTGTACTTAACCATTGTTTCATTGAAATGTTTCTACACTGTTTCAGATGGTTGAACTGCCTCCTGGAAGCAGTGTATGTGTATACCAGGACCAGTACCACCAGGCCATGAACAAATTCAATATATCTTTTTGGAGAAAGAAACAGTCAACATCAGATATGTCAGAGACCAACACCACCCCTGGGACCTGATGGAAGAGATACTTGATGAACAGTCTCCTCCCTTGATCATATGACTATGAGAAACTACCAGCACAAAACAGTAACATCACAGGAGCAATACTGGGTGAGCAAAACATCACAATCTCAACTCCCATACTAAAGTTTCTGAGCACCAGATAAATGTCAGATACATTGAAGTTGTAGAGAGTTAAGTATATTCATGAAATACATAGTTCTGTTTCCATGTCTTCAGTTATAAAGTGGTTGTCCCATCATTTTGAGGATATTCAGCAAATAGTATATCGATGTGAATTGTTTATTAGCTAAGATTAACTATTAGAAAATCCATCCATTATTAATACCTCGTTTGAAATCACATTTTAATGAGAAGGGCTGCCTAAAGACTTGTATATCAGAAATCAGCTTCTTACAATGTTTTTTATCCATTTCAGCTTTCTGTACAACACAATCGAAAGCACAGCTTCTGTGATCAACTGAGAATGGGATTGAAGAGCTGCAGAGGACCTGTGGTGATCATTGCTTGATTCACTTCCTCTCTACCATGTCTACATGAACTCGCTTGTCAGAGATCATCTAACATAAGCTGCAATTCACTGTCAGATATCTAAAGAATATTTATTGAGATCAGAGTTTATGTGAGGAAAGTATGGTCCTGCTTTTATGTAAAAACCACCTGACTAACTGTAACGTGAACAATAGTCTGTTTGGATACAAGCACAAAGGACTGTAAATAAGAAAGTACTGACAAACCACAGAATTAATGAATGATTGGGATGTTTATATGTTACTGTAAAAATGATTTAATAGTGCTCATGTGATTAAGTGAGAATGTGTGTTCCATGTTCTGTCTGGATACAACAGCCAAGGACTACACAAGATCAGAAAACATTGACAAACCACAGACTAAAGAAACTATCAGGATGTTGCTGTATGTTTCAATTGTGTCGAGGTGAGAATGTGCGGTCCATCTTTTATGTAAAAACCACCCAATTGAGAGAACAATAGTCTGTGTGGAGAGAACCAAGGACTGTCAACAAGAAAGCATTGTCAAACCATAGACTGTTAGTTGGGGTAAAGAAATGAGCTGTATATATATATATAATGCTGCATCATATATATTATGCTATTGAAAAGTGGGTGAAATCCACCCAACCGGACCGTTTAGCAGTATAATATACAGTTTTAGCTCATACTCTACATTATGTGTAGCATTTGTCTCTATATCATGCTGTATATGTTTTAATATTGCTAAACACTTAATGTATGGAAGAGTGACCATTGTATGTCTAAAAATAAAACTGAAGTATTCTTCTGAGAACAGTCAGATTTATTGATATTTATGGTCTGCTACTTTTTGCTACTCGAGAAATATTAAACCAATTGATCTCGAACTTGGAAAATGTCTTGACATCGGTGAGAGGACGATTGGGATTGCTTTTCAGTTACCTGTGTGATCCAAGATGGCCGTCATCAATTATCTTGGATTGTCAGCAGTTGAATCTTCACACATTCGTGTCCGACAAATAACTTGAGAACTATTCAAACTTCGAGAGCATCTTAACATAGGTGAGAGGATGGTTGGGATTGCTTTTCAGTTACCTGCGTAATCCAAGATGGCCACCATCAGCCATCTTGGATTTCAGCAGGTTGATCTTGTCCAGACATTAACTCAAGAATGATTGAACCCATCGACTTCAAACCTGGAGAGTGTCTTGACATCGGTGAGAGGACATAGGATTGCTTTTCAGTTACCTGCATAATCCAAGATGGCCACTAGTCGCCATCTTGAAATCAGTTACCTGTGTAATCCAAGATGGCTGCCACCAATCATCTTGCATTGTCAGCAGTTGGATCGTTACACATTTCTTGTCCGACCAACAACCTGAGAACTATTGAACTGATCAACTTTAACACGTTGACTGTCAGTACGATTATACCCGTAGTTTTGGGTGTACCGCATTCTGCCACTACGAGTATATTCGTAATTAACATAGGTGAACTTAACGAAAATTACGGACTGAAAAATTTTTTCACTGTGCCAACTATGAGTTAACTCGCTATATGGGGGAATACCCTTCTAGCGAGTTAACTCGTAGTTGGCATACGCTGGAAACAAAAAATCTCAACCAGGATTCGATATACTGATCACGTGACTTGGCAACCGGGACAGACGCACTGTATTGAAATGGCAGTCAACGTGTTTTAAACATGGGGAGTCAATTGACATCATGCAGTGAGAGGAGAGTTGAGGTTGCTTTTCAGTTACCTGATTTTAAGCACTGATCTTGTCCAGGCAATAACTTGAGACTGATTGGACTGAGTGGCTTCAAATTCGGGGAGTGGCTTGACATCGGTGAGACAACGGCTAGGAATGCTTCTCAGTTACCTGTATAATCCAAGATGGCCGCTATCACCCATCTTGCATTGTCAGCAGTTGGTTCTTTACACATTTCCTGTTTGATTAATAACACGAGAATGGTTCAACTGATCAGCTTCAAACTTGGAGAGTGTCTTGACATCGGTGGGAGGATAGTTGAGATTGCTTTTCAGTTACCTATGTAATACAAGATAACTGCCAGCTAACTGCCAGCGGTAGTTGAATTTTGTCCGAACAAAAATTCAGCTGATCGACTTGTGGTTTTCAAAATCATACACATTTTGGAACTTTAGACTTGATTTAACACACTTTGGCGCTTCTGAGAACTTTGGAAGGGATAGCATATCTGGCAATAAAACCCGACTCATAAAAGCTGAAACAAAAAAATACAATCGGTGTTCTTCAATGAAATTTCCCTCGCGTTGCTTAATTCGAAAATAATATTTGCCGATTATATCTGTCAACTATACCCACCCACCCAAGTGAAAAATTACAGTGTGAACACAAGTTTAGACCATTGCAAATATTCAACGAATAAGGGTAGGTTTATATAGTGTTCCGGCATACTATTATACACACAAAAAGGAAGTCCTCTTCACACAATTATTTTATTTTCCTCCAGGCGTAGATACTTTTTTGCCATCAATCGTTTAGTAATTCAAGAATTATATATATACAACACAAACTATTGATGGACCTTGTGCTGTTCGTTGATTAGACAGAACCAATTTCGTGGAAAAGTTGAGACATTATCGCATATTCCAGTGTTTCAAATGTAAACACGGTCGATACTTGGTGCTTCTGAATATGTGATCGGGGGGGACGGGGGTACTCCCCCCGGACAATTTTAGAATTTCAGACGGTTCTCTACACATATCTGACCCATTTCAAGGCATGTCAGTTATAATTGGGGGGGGAGGGCAAAGTGGTCCTTAGCTCCCACTCTTTTCATATTGGGTGGGGGAGGGGAGGCAGGGGCCGCGGAGCCGGGGGGGCTACCCCACTTTTCGGAGCTGTAATGGTATAAGCCTAATCTAGGGGCAACTTCAGCCCCCCCCACTTTAGGATCGAGATAGGGGTCAGACCCCCACTTTTGAATATGCTCCGCGCCGCCTGGGAGGGGCAGATGTGGCGCATGCTATATGGGTATATCAGTTAACATCTGATGTAGGCTTACACACTAAGTACCGGTAGGCATAATTGCAGCATGATGTGATACATGTCGACAGTATTCAGTGTATCGGTATTCAAGTACCGGTACTAGAGGAATGGTTTTTTTCAACTTGTCCAGTACCCGGTACATGAACATTAGCAGGAATAAACCTGAAATAACACTTTCAATTGGGACAATTAAGTCGTTACGAATGAAAACTGTTGTCCAAATATTGATATCAAACTCAAGACTCTGTCTTGGGGCCAATGCATTGACAAATGACTATAGCTACCATAAAGACTGATAATTCTTTCATCACTTTTGTGGGTAATTTCACTAAATTAAAGCAGTACCGGTACAACATTGTTTCGAAGCTGTCCGGTCATATTCCGCTATGTACACAAAATCATGACAGTGCGGGGCCAGTGGGTTGCAACAATATACCGGTACACATAAAGGGTTTTTTCTGGGAAAGATTTATATACAGTATTAGTAATAACACTTAGGAAGGCATTTTATTTGTCGAGATGGCTGTCTAGAACCCCAGAGCTACCCTCGTCTACAGTATTACTTACGGCATAATTTAAGCTCCTGCGGTTGCATGATAGGGACAATGTTTGCTCGCAAATTTTAGCAAATTATACATATCGGTTAATGGTACGGTACTGTATATTTTACCCATAGTGGCCTAAGCATGATGTCATGCAATCTCGAGTATTCAATTTTGTATCGCTTCATGATTTTAAGCTAGCTATTTCAATAGTACCGTAGCCTACACTAAATTGATTTGTATCACCATGGTAGCTAAAATACCAGAAGTTCATTAATTAATAATTAGTAATTAATGAACTTGTGAAAATACCAATACCTGTATACTACTAATACTAGTTAATACTACTGTTATGGTTTTTTTGTCCTGTGCCTGCCTTTGACCAGCTGTGGCATATCTGTGCAAATAGATGATTCTGGTGATGTATGACAACTTTTGCTGAGAATTATTGGCATTGGCCATACACTACATATATGCTTGGATGTTATGCCACTTCTGAGGAAAAACATACATAGTCTGGCCAATTTTGAACATATCTGAAATTCATTTTGAGTAGCTACGTTAAATATACAGAATGTATATTTCAGCTGTGGGTTTTGTTTCTCCCTTTTTCCAGGGGGGGGGCTTTTTTTCTACTTCTGTAGTCCGTTTGGAACAAAACTTACAGACTGAGATTCGGTTATTAAGTGAAATAATAAGATTACTGGTAAGAATTCTGGCGCTATGCAGTCTACATGATGTACAGTCGAACCACTCAAACCCTAAACTCATTCATACAGCTCCAATGGAGCCTCCATTGATCACGCAATGAATGGCCACGGAATATGGCACATCGATGATCTAGTGCCACACAACTGCACATATATAAAACATTTATATATGGTTGAAAGGCAGCTATAAAAATGTTCTCAACTATTCCTGATAACATTATTGTCCAGGTAGAAGATAAGTATTTTGAAGGGCATTCAGGTTATTTCGTTTATTTAACCAAATTATATCTGAACTGGAGGCGGTCGCCATGTTTTGTTCGTCTGCTCAATGACGTCATCGGCTAGCAAGGGGAATCCCCAGCAGCCGGCCGCACAGCATGGCGAGAGGCGAGAAGCCGTCCTTGAGTTACTTGAGAAAGCGCAAGTGGGCTTTGTGGTGATAGTGCTAACCCTGCTGAGTGTGTTGTACGGAGGTGTGTTTTACGACGTAGCCTATGTCAGCACGTTACTTAACCAATTGAGAACACCAGCCACCAGTGAAACCGGTCTACAGGTAGCACCAGTCAACCCCGTATCGAGCCCAGTCACCACCACCACACCCCGTGTACAAGCCACGTCGAACTCCACACCAAGCTCAACATCTACACCAAGTACACCCAGTACGTCTGAAGACCCACCGGATTTCATCCCTCACAGTGAACCGACAACGACGACCGACGTTGTACCCACCACCATCATCATCCCTGACAGTGAACAGACAACGACGACCGACGTTGTACCCACCACCACTCCAGTTCACTCGTACGAAATTTACAAGAGCGGGTTACCACGACAACGGATACACCTCGAACCATGGACCCCGTTGGCAGCATCCCTTCACTTGCGTCATCGCAGGACCGACGGGCTCCGGCAAAACGCACTTCGTCAGGAAGCTCCTTCAACACGCCGACAGCATGATCACCCCACCCATTGCTCGAGTCGTGTGGTGTTACGGAGAATGGCAGGAAGCGTATGCAGCAATGCCCCACATCACGTTCGTGGAAGGCCTACCCAACCTGGCCGATTTGGAACCCGACACCTTGGTGGTTCTGGACGATCTCATGGCGGAGACGGATGTGCGGGTCACCCAACTCTTTACCAAAGGCAGCCACCATCGACGGCTCAGCATCATCTACATTGTGCAGAATCTGTTCAGTAAAAAAAAAGAACATCGGAACATCAGCTTAAATGCCCACTACCTGGTGGTCTTCAAAAACCCGAGAGATACCACTCAACTGCTGCACCTGGCGAGACAGATGTATCCCGGCCGCACACCGTTTGCGTTGGAAGCCTTCAAAGATGCCACAACCCTCAGCACGGGTATATGCTCTTCGACCTCAAGCAAGCCACCCCCGAGCACCTTCGACTACGGACCGGCATCTTTCCCGGAGAGGCCCACCACGTGTACATGCAAAAATAATGTAAACACACCCACAGTGGCGCCCCCAGCTGGGGTGTGTGTGTTTGATGATGGGGATAATGAAAAGAATGAATACCACAGCAGGGTTGACTTTGTCTCTGAGGTGGATAAAAAGAGCAGAGTTGTGGGTTCTAGCATTAGTTGTACATGATGTCTGCGCGAGTACGGAAGCACGCTCCCACGCTCCGTGTATTGAAGACGGCCCCACCCGAGTTAGTCCGAATCATTGTACGCGGTGCGGACCCTGACCTTGTACGCTGTCTGTGCGAGATCGGGTACAACCTGTTAAAAGGCAACGTACCACTGACTCCGGCTCAGAAGACCAAGTTGGCCAAGCATAAGACAGGTCTCCGAACCCTAGTCCACAAGCGGGTCCCTCAAACACAAAAGAAAAGGTGTTACAGAAAGGCGGCTTTCTCGGGGCCATCTTAGCACCGTTGGCCGCTTCCGTGTTGGGTCCAGTATTGGGTGGACTCTTCGGCCAACAATGAACCACACGAAAAAATGGTCCTCGTCGAACCACGGTTCCTTCAAAACCTCCAATCGCCCTACCCTGTTCCACCTACGGTGAAGACCATAAACACCCTCGATGAAGAGATGCAACAGATCTTACAAAGACCGGGGCTAAGCGACAGTGAGAAAGTACAACGGTACAATGAGACGCTTCAACGGTACATGACGTTCATGGACCAATACAAAACCCTCTCTACCCCACCACCACCACGTGACACACCGCCGACCTCAGCACCCCTCCAACAGCCGCCATTACCAGGGGTAGCACCCACAGCCCCACAGTGGGTGGAAGACGAAGGCCTCAAGAGTGTACCTGCATCGTTCAAGAAACAAGCTGGCCTGGTATTACAACGGATGAAACAGAATCCTAACATGACTTGGAATGATAAAGGCGAACTCCTGGTACAGAATCAGGTGGTCCACGGCACCCACATGACGGATTTAGTGAATGACCTGATGCGTCAACGCAGATCGCACACGGATCCTCGAGGATGGGAGGTCTTCGCTCAAGGCTTGAAAGACATGCATGTACCACAGGAATTGGTGGGGAACCCCACCGCTGGGCCTTTATGCAGCGAACCCAGCAATCGCCGAGTGGCCCACTACCTTCTTGGGAATCCGAATGGGAACCGGAGTCACCCCCCAAAACTCCACCACCACAACGGGCACCTTCTTTTCAGACCTTTAAAAACCACCCTTGATCAGGACACCCCACATCTCCAGAGCCGTGACACGTAGCAAGTCAACGCGACAAACACGACGCCGGACACAACCGCCCAAGGCCTGGAAGACCTATTAAAACCAACAGCAGCAGCAGGACAGCTCAGTCGTCATGTTTTACCTCACCCTACCCAGTAACAGTTCGCTGGATGTGTTTCCCGACAACACCTTGGCCAAGTACGTGACCCAGTTACCGCAACCGTTGCATTTACCTGGGCGGTGGGAATGTGGCCTCGTGGATATCCAATACCCTTACTCGTGGTACAACGTGCGAGCCAATGAAGTGTGGTACGAGGTGACCTACGAAGGAAAAGACACCCGACTCAACCTCCCCGAAGGCCAATACGATACTCCCCAGGAGTTCATGGGTGTGCTGTCAAGACTGTTGCATTATAAGGCTCTACGGGAGGTCACGAATACTTCAAAACCCATCAAAGCCTATCCCTTCAAGAATCACGTGAAGTTCGATTACAACGCACACAACGACAAGGCAGAGCTTGTCGTCACCGCCAACGCGAGTGTCGTACTGAGTCCTATCCTACAGCAAATGCTGGGTTTCGATCTACAGACGTTCGCTGGTCCCCCCGCCCACCAAGGCGAGATCCCGATGGATATGAAGTCGGGTATGTACGGACTCTACGTCTACTCGGACGTGGTGGACAGCCACATCGTGGGCGATATCAACACACCTCTGTTACGGGTGGTGCCCATTAAAAAGTTGTATGGAGATCAAGTCACCCACAGTTTCACCCACATGCTCTACCTGCCCGTACGACAAACACACATCAACACGATCACGGTGGATATAAGAGATGACACGGGACGACCAGTGGCATTCGAACGCGGAAAAGTGGTGGTGACACTTCATTTTCGACAAGCACGTGCTCCCCACTTTGCATAATGAAGGTGCTTTACGAGTGCGATGCACGCAGCTATATGGACTATTATGCCCAACAGGCCGTGGGTGGCTTTCCGGTTTTTAGTGGTGCACGCATGCAACGTGGACATGGACTGGGGAACATACTCGGGAGCATCGTCAAAACGTTCCTGCCCTTGGTGACGCGTGGGGTGAAAGCAATCGGCAAACAAGCGGTACGCAGTGGACTGCAAGTGGCCGGTGATGTCTTGGGGGGTACGGCACCTAAAGAAGCCTTGAAACGGCGGGCCAAAGAAGCGGGAGGCGTCTTGGTGGCCAAAGCACAACGCACCGTAGGGAATAAAAGAGCTGCCCCACCGAGACCACGCACCAGTCGACGAACGATCCAGCGACGACGCACATCGAAGACCCGGGATATCTTTTCTTAAACATGTCCTTGATCCACGCCGAGTCCTGCCCCTCCACCAACAGTGAATTTGATTTGTGGACCGTGCCGCCCACACAGACCAGTGCCGAACAAGGATTATGGGTGGAGCATCACCCGCTGTCCAGCATCAACGCAACAGGGCCCATCGAGTTCACCATCAGTAATGCGGAGACGGCCTATGTGGATTTAGCCCATACATACTTGTATGTGAAAGCCAAGATCGTCAATGGAGATGGCACCAGAATCGCCGACCAAGCAACGGTGGGCCCGACGAATCTCTGGCTGCACTCGATGTTTCAACAGGTGGATATATTTCTCAGCGACAAACTCATCAGTGACTCGACTAACACGTACCCCTATCGAGTCTACATCGAGACGCTGTTGTCGCATGGGCGAGAGGCTAAAAAATCTCAACTGACAGCCGCTTTATTCTACCAGGACAAAGCCGAGCACATGGGCGCAGAGAACGACAATACGGATATAGCAAACGGAAGGCTTTGACCGCGAACGGCGTCTCGGTGGATATGATCGGTCGACTGCACGCAGACATGTTCATGCAAGACCGATACCTCTTGAACAAGGTTCCCATCAAAATCCGACTGATACGGGCGCCTCCGACCTTCGCCTTGATGGCCACTAACGTAGAGGCGCATGTAGCTGACTATAAGATTGTCATCGAAGACGCAGTCCTGTATGTCCTAAAAGTGAAACCGAATCCAGCCGTTCAATTGGGACACATGAAAGCCTTGGAAACAAAACCAGCCCAGTACCCTATCCGACGTGTACAAACCAAAGTGTTCTGTGTCTGCTGGAAATATGAGCGCCAACAAAGAAAACCTGTTCCTGGGGGAACTACCCAAGCGATTGATCCTGGCCTGTGTGGAAAATACCAGTTTCAGTGGAGCCTACCCAGAGAATCCGTTTGACCTTAAACATTTCGGCATCAATTTTGTGGCCCTGCATGTGGATGGACAACAGGTGCCAGCCACGGCCTTAACACCGAACTTT
>JAVTVY010002908.1:0-33610 GCA_036873755.1 Hanleya hanleyi | reverse complement strand
AGAGTTGACCACAATCCTTGCATTGTTCCGTCGCGCCCTCGTGGAATGAGCGTTCGTGGCGCAGTAAACGATCCTCCCGATTAAATGACCGTGCGCAGATTATACAAGTATACCGTGCATCGTTGTGGGTGGACGCCTCGTGGCGTCGTAAATTATCTAGACGAGTAAACTGCTTCTGGCAAGTTGTGCAAGTGAACATCTTGGTGGTTGACAGAGTGTCTGATGAAACGGCAAGGCCGCTTCCCTTTTATGGCACGCTAGCTGGTGATCTATTTTTAGCACACACTACCCCAAGTCGAGGGCCGAGCCGTGACATCTTCGGTCACCTCCGTGATACCCGAATAGACACGAAGGTGAACGACATTGTGGAAAAACCCCACAGACAGGTTAGTACATGCATTCCTATGATGTTCACAGGTTACGCCCATTCACGAAGGGTCACAGGGCGTAGTAGAAAAAAGCGTATTTCTAACCTTATTGACCTTATGGCGCAAGCGAGTATAACAAGTGCCACGCACGGTGTATAAAACCCTACCCAACAGGTACACTATAAATCCACCTCTCTCACCGTTTGCGTTTTATTCCCCACCATGGCAGCGAGCGGAACAGAGCTTGCGTTATTCCAACTGACGTCCGACGTCTACCTCATCGTCAATGACCATCACCTGGAGCTGGTCCAAGACGCACCACAGAAGGTGGAAATTTTGTTATCGCTATCAGGCTGGACTCTATTGACACGATTGTTACAGGGAAAAGACCCCGAAAGGGATTTCATGCACGTGGAAGTCGGTGTGCACATACGCACTGCTGGAGAGGATTCCCTTTTTCCCCGGTCGGAACAGAGTGGAGGTACCTATATCACACTCTGTCCACCCTTATGGATGGCACTGAAAGATGTACTCCCCGAGGTGGATGACTTACTACACCCCGAGGTGAAAGAAGGGACTGTGGCTACCCGGAGGCTTACACCTGGCTGCACCCTATTGTTGTACCCCAAACGAGTGGACCTCATCGATAGCGGACTTAGGTGTTGGTGTACGCCTGAACCCAAATCGCACGTCTCTTTGTCACCGGAAGGATGGACTACCTTGAAACGGGTGTTGTTGGGTGACCTGCACGGTGATAGCATTCACCTATGTGACGACATCTACATTTTCTGCGGTCCCTTTTCCGCTCGACTCCTCTGTCTGAACGACGGTGGTTTTACCCAGGACCCCGATCTATGGACGGCTTTGGAACAAGTAGTCCCCATTGTCGATAAGGTACTATCTCTATAGGAGCCACATAACCCATCAGAATAGTACGTATCACGGACTAGACCCGTAGAGCTACATCTAGGCGCGCATGTGTGACCTGGTCTATAAAACACGTCCCTCTGGATACCACACCTTCATTTCTACGGTTGCAGAGCCATGACGGAGATCCAGCCCTATTCGACTCGCATTTTACAGCATGCCACCGTGGTTAATTCACTCACGGGTTACCGAGCAGTGGTCCGGTCCATGTTTACAGATGGCGATGACAACGAGGGGCGACGCCAGATCCTGAACGAGTTCACAGAAGCGGTCCTCGACAGAGTGCACTCGATGGAGAGGTGTGCCATCACTCACCACTACTGGACTAAGACAGCCATCCTTGATGCTCGAGCTATGGACCACGAGCGCTCACGCCGGAACCAGCGACGGCTGGTTGGCCTAGTCATGGTCTGGGCCCTATTGATCCTGGCGCTGTGGCATTGACAGTGGGACCTGACTATAAATACGAGGGTCAGACAGAGTGTGTGTCATTCACCGTTCGTCATTGGATCAAGCATGTCACCAGTCCTACGAGCCATCCTTCCCCTTACACCCCGGGTGGGGTTACACGTCTATGAAGATAAAGTCACCCTCGTGGAAGACGTTTGCTGGTCGCCCGCTGAGACCGTATCGAATACGGTTACGCTACACCGTGACGGCTGGACCAAATTTAAACGGGTGTTGAGCGGCGAGCTCGATGGACACCTCATCCACATAGACAATGTCATCTACGTATACCGTGGACCCTTCTTCCCACGCCTGAGCCGCTACCAAGACCCTACGCGAAGCTTCACCCTAGACCCCGATCTGTGGATAGCCTTCGAGAAAGTGGTGCCTATCGTGGACCAGCTGTTTACACCGGACGAGCGGTCATCAGACGAGTTGGAGTGGGCTCGTGCCCTGAGAGAAGCAGCGGCAGAACCCAACGAACAACTGTCTAGCCATGAACCCGACGACGATGCCATTGATTACCCGGCTAGACTCAGTCAGCCCAGTGACATGACCACCTGATCCTTTGATCTCACGGGGTTGTCCCTATAAATACGGGAGACAGTCAAATCTGGTACCATTCACGTACTGACCATAGCGGAGCATATGATACTGGCGTATCTCAGCTTGACCCCCGAGGCTTTCCTGCACGTGTATGCGGATACGGTCGATATCATGGAGGAGGTGGGAGACATCTGTGATGCGGACCCTACACAACCGTGCCCGGCTCACATTCGTCTGTCCCGGAAGGGATGGACCAAATTCAAACGGGTGTTGTCTGGTGAACTGGACGGCGACCTCATCCACTTGTGTCACGATGTGTACATCCGACGCGGCCCTTTCTTTGCTCAATTGGCTCGGCTAGATGGAGGCACAGTGCATTTTACCCTTCACCCTGACCTATGGTCTGCATTGGAAGATGCCGTAGTAGATGTGGATCAAGTGCTTATCAAGCGGTCATCAGACGAGTTGGACTGGTCATTTACCATGGACACTGTGGAAGCCAACGAAGAAAATCAGGAAGAAACTCCGGCCCAAGATATACCCGTTATAAATAAACGATAGAGCCAGGGTCCATCATTTGTCACCATGAAGCGCTGGGAGAAGGTGTTGGATAACTTATACTACAGTCCTGACAGTCCGGCGGCCTATAGTGCATTGTCGGCTCTCTATCGAGCGGCCAAACCCCAGGGGATACAACGTGCCCAAGTCCGAGATTGGTTAAGAAAACAAGACACCTATACCTTACATCGATCTGTCCGTCGCCATTTCTACGGAACCGGGTCATCGTGGGAGGAATAGATGCCCAGTGGCAAGCGGATTTGGTCGATATGAGCGCCTTTGCCAAACACAACGATGGGAATCGGTATATCTTGACGTGCATCGATATCCTATCGAAGTATGCGTGGGTGGTACCCATCCGGACGAAAACGGGGGCGAATCTCATAGCGGCGTTCAAAGACATCTTCAAGACCGGGCGCAAACCTTTGTATTTGCAAACCGACGAAGGCACGAATTCCTCAACAGACCGTTCCAACAGTTTCTGAAAGCCCAGAAGGTGTTTTTCTTCCATACGTACAACGAGACCAAGGCTTCCGTGGTGGAAAGGTTCAACAGGACATTCAAAGGCCGCATGTATAAATATTTCACCTATAAGAATACAAGGCGGTACATCGATGTTCTCCCGAAACTTGTGAGGGTTACAATCGAGCCTATCATCGGAGTATAGAGAGAGCCCCCATTACCGTGACCCAACGCAATGAAGCCCAAGTCCGGCGTGTCTTGTACCCCAGGCAATCGCAGCGAACGCCGAAGGCGGTGTTCAAGGTCGGGGACCCTGTACGGATCAGTAAAGTCAAAGGTCAATTTGAGAAAAGTTACTTGCCCAACTGGAGCGATGAGCACTTCCTGATTAAACGGCGTCTACCCCGACAGCAGCGAGTCTATGAACTGGAAGATCTTCAAGGGGAACCGTTGCTAGGGACGTTTTACGAGACGGAATTACAGCCTGTCGTAAAAACACAGCAAGACTACTACACGGTGGAGCAGATTTTGAAAACGGAACGTCGACGTGGCAAACTGTTTCATTTCGTCAAATGGCAAGGCTGGCCCAGTTCCTTCAATTCCTGGGTCGCTGCCAACAAGGTGAAACGACTATAAAGCCAGACACCACTGCCGTCATCCTTCATTCCACGTCCGACCACAGTGCTATGGACAAACAGCAGCTGCCTCTGAACACAGCGTCTCCCAAAACGCGAAAAGCGCAAGTGGGCTTTGTGGTGATACTGCTAACCCTGCTGAGTGTGTTGTACGGAGGTGTGTTTTACGACGTAGCCTATGTCAGCACGTTACTTAACCAACTGAAAACACCAGCCACCAGTGAAACCGGTCTACAGATAGCATCAGTCAACCCCGTATCGAGCCCAGTCACCACCACACCCCGTGTACAAGCCACGTCGAGCTCCACACCAAGCTCTACACCTACACCAAGTACACCCACTACGTCTGAAGACCCACCGGATTTCATCCCTCACAGTGAACCGACAACGACGATCGACGTTGTACCCACCCCCACCATCCCTCGCAGTGAACAGACAACGACGACCGACGTTGTACCCACCACTCCAGTTCACTCGTACCAAATTTACAAGAGCGGGTTACCACGACAACGGATACACCTCGAACCATGGACCCTCGGTGGCAGCATCCCTTCACTTGCGTCATCGCAGGACCGACGGGTTCCGGCAAAACGCACTTCGTCAGGAAGCTCCTTCAACACGCCGACAGCATGATCACCCCACCCATTGTCCGAGTCGTGTGGTGTTACGGAGAATGGCAGGAAGCGTATGCAGCAATGCCCCACATCACGTTCGTGGAAGGCCTACCCAACCTGGCCGATTTGGAACCCGACACCTTGGTGGTTCTGGATGATCTCATGGCGGAGACGGATGCGCGGGTCACCCAACTCTTTACCAAAGGCAGCCACCATCGAGGGCTCAGCATCATCTACATTGTGCAGAATCTGTTCAGTAAAAACAAAGAACATCGGTACATCAGCTTAAATGCCCACTACCTGGTGGTCTTCAAAAACCCGAGAGATACCACTCAACTGCTGCACCTGGCGAGACAGATGTATCCCGGCCGCACACCGTTTGCGTTGGAAGCCTTCAAAGATGCCACAACCCCTCAGCACAGGTATATGCTCTTCGACCTCAAGCAAGCCACCCCCGAACATCTTCGACTGCGGACCGGCACCTTTCCCGGAGAGGCCCACCACGTGTACATGCAAAAATAATGTAAACACACCCACAGTGGCGCCCCCAGCTCGGGTCTGTGTGTTTGATGATGGGGATAATAAAAAGAATGAATACCACAGCAGGATTGACTTTGTCTCTGAGGTAGATAAAAAGGGCAGAGTTGTGGGTTCTAGCATTAGTTGTACATGATGTCTGCGCGAGTACGGAAGCACGCTCCCACGCTCCGTGTATTGAAGACGGCCCCACCCGAATTAGTCCGAACCATTGTACGCGGTGCGGACCCTGAACTTGTACGCTGTCTGTGCGAGATCGGGTACAACCTGTTAAAAGGCAACGTACTACTGACTCCGGCTCAGAAGACCAAGTTGGCCAAGCATAAGACAGGTCTCCGAACCTTAGTCCAGAAGCGGGTCCCTCAAACACAAAAGAAAAAGGTGTTACAAAAAGGCGGCTTTCTCGGGGCCATCTTAGCACCGTTGGCCGCTTCCGTGCTGGGTCCAGTATTGGGTGGACTCTTCGGCCGACAATGAACCACACGAAAAAAATGGTCCTCGTCGAACCACGGTTCCTTCAAACCTCCAATCGCCCTACCCTGTCCCACCTACGGTGAAGACCATAAACACCCTCGATGGAGAGATGCAACAGATCTTACAGAGACCGGGGTTAAGCGGCAGTGAGAAAGTACAACGGTACAATGAGACGCTTCAACGGTACATGACGTTCATGGACCAATACAAAACCCTCTCTAACCCACCACCACCACCACCACCACGTGACACACCGCCGACCTCAGCACCGCTCCAACAGCCGCCATTACCAGGGGTACCACCCACAGTCCCACAGTGGGTGGAAGACGAAGTGCTGAAGAGTGTACCTGCATCGTTCAAGAAACAAGCTGGCCTGGTATTAAAACGGATGAAACAGAATCCTAACATTACAAGCGTCTGGTCCGTCATTCATAATTCAGCTGTCGTCCATTAGAGAATATCCGCGTCCATAATCCAAAGACCTATTCCATAACAGTATTAGCACCAAATTCAAAAAGACAATCATAGTATACATAAACATAGGCTTGTTTCCTGCAAGAGAGAAGCGATCAACAGTTTTCAATGATGCCCGCAAGACATCATGATGTTCCAAAAATATCAAATCCGTATCGCTGATCAGTATTCTTAATCCATAATCTTCGTTGTAAAGTCGTTATCTAAAGAATGATGTATCTCAGTCACGCTTTGATTGTGACTGTCTGCCATGGAGCCCGCCTGAGTATATTGAAGCGTACACGTGTTCATACGCCTCAGCCCAAGTTGTTAATTAGGACACAACTTACGAAACGTAAGTCGCCGATCTGCATCGCCAGCCGTTCGTACTTTGTTATCGCATGCGATATGTATCGCCAATGTGGAGGAAAAACTTTGAGTGGAGGCGCTGCCAGGAATAGCCTGTTTTATAAGTTTCTGCAACAATGTTTTGTGACGTTGATTAAAATCATCACATTTAACACAGGATCTAGCAAATGCTACTAAGTGAATATGTATACGCCACATGCAGGTCCCACTGGTAACTCGGTATAATCAGGTGATCCCGGGGACCCACATGATGGATTTAGTGAATGATCTGATGCGTAAACGCAGGTCGCACACGGATCCTCGAGGATGGGAGGTCTTCGCTCAAGGCTTGAAAGACATGCATGTACCACAGGAATTGGTGGGGAACCCCCACCGCTGGGCTTTATGCAGCGTGACTCACCGAGTGGCCCACTACCTTCTTGGGAAGACGAATGGGAACCGGAGTCACCCCCCAAAACACCACCACCACAACGGGCACATTCTTTTCAGACCTTTAAAAAATCACCCTCGATCAGGACACCCCACATCTCCAGAGCCGTGACACGTAGCAAGTCAACGCGACGAACACGACGCCGGACACAACCGCACAAGGCCTGGAACACCTATTAAAAGCAACAGCAGCAGTAGGACAGCTCAGTCGCCATGTTTTACCTCACCCTACCCAGTAACAGTTCGCTGGATGTGTTTCCTGACAACACCTTGGCCAAGTACGTCACCCAGTTACCGCAACCGTTGCATTTACCTGGACGATAGGAATGTGGCCTCGTGGATATCCAATACCCTTACTCGTGGTACAACGTGCGTCCCAATGAAGTCTGGTACGAGGTGACCTACGAAGGCAAAACACCCGACTCACCCTCCCCGAAGGCCAATACGATACCCCCAAGGAGTTCATGGGTGGGCTGACAAGACTGTTGCATTATAAGGCTCTACGGGAGGTCACGAATACATCAAAACCCATCAAATCCTTTCCCTTCAAGAATCACGTGGACTTCGATTACAACGCACACAACGACACGGCACAGATCCTTCTCACCGCCAACGTGAGTGTCGTACTGAGTCCTATCCTACAGCAAATGCTGGGTCTCGCTCACGCGACCTACACGGGTCCATCCGAGGGCCATGGCGAGATCCCGATGGATAAGTCGGGTATGTACGGACTCTATGTCTACTCGGACGTAGTCGACAACCACATCGTGGGCGATATCAACACACCTCTGTTACGGGTGGTCCTCATTAAAAAGACGTATGGAGCTCAAGTCACCCACAGTTTCACCCACATGCTCTACCTGCCCGTACGACAAACCGACATCAACACGATCACGGCGGATATGAGAGATGACACGGGACGACCGGTGGCATTCGAACGAGGAAAAGTGGTGCTGACACTTCATTTTCGACAAGCACGTGCTCCCCACTTTGCATGATGAAAGTACCTTACGAGTGCGATGCACGCAGCTATATGGACTATTATGCCCAACAGGCCGGGGGCGGCTTTCCGGTCTTTAGCGGTGCACGCATGCAACGAGGACATGGGCTGGGGAACATACTCGGGAGCATCGTCAAAACGTTCCTACCTTTGGTGACGCGTGGGGTGAAAGCAATCGGCAAACAAGCGGTACGCAGTGGACTGCAAGTGGCCGGTGATGTCTTGGGAGGTACGGCACCCAAAGAATCCTTGAAACGGCGGGCCAAAGAAGCGGGAGGCGTCTTGGTGGCCAAAGCACAACGCACCGTTGGGAATAAAAGAGCTGCCCCACCGAGACCACGCACCAGTCGACGACCGATCCAGCGACGACGCACATCGAAGAAGACAAAGGATATCTTTTCTTAAAACATGTCCTTGATCCACGCCGAGTCCTGCCCCTCCACCAACAGTGAATTTGATTTGTGGACCGCGCCGCCCACACAGACCAGTGTCGAACAAGGATTATGGGTGGAGCATCTCCCGCTCTCCAGCATCAACGAAACCGGGCCCATCGAGTTCACCATCAGTAATGCGGATACGGCCTATGTGGATTTAGCCCATACATACTTGTATGTGAAAGCCAAGGTGGTCAATGGGGATGGCTCCAGAATCATCCAGACTGCAACGGTGGGCCCGACGAATCTCTGGCTGAACTCGATGTTTCAACAGGTGGATGTTTTTCTCAGCGACAAACTCATCAGTGACTCGACCAACACGTACCCCTATCGAGCCTACATCGAAACACTGTTGTCGTATGGCCGAGAGGCTAAAAAATCTCAGCTGACAGCCGCTTTATTCTACCAGGACACACCCGAGCACATGGACACGGTGGACAATGTGGGATATAACAAACGGAAGGCTTTCACTGCGAACGGTGCCTCGGTGGATCTCATGGGTCGACTACATGCAGACATGTTCATGCAAGACCGGTACCTCTTGAACAAGATCCCCATCAAAATTCGACTGATACGGGCGCCTCCGACCTTCGCCTTGGTGGCCACTAACGTAGAGAGGCATGCAGCTGACTATAAGATTGTTATCCAAGAGGCAGTCCTGTATGTCCGAAAAGTGAAACCGAATCCAGCCGTTCAATTGGGACACATGAAAGCCTTGGAAATAAAACCAGCCCAGTACCCTATCCGACGTGTACAAACCAAAGTGTTCTCTGTGTCTGCTGGAAATATGAGCGCCAACAAAGAAAACCTGTTCCTGGGGGAACTACCCAAGCAATTGATCCTGGCCTGTGTAGAAAATACCAGTTTCAGCGGAGCCTACCCAGAGAATCCGTTTGACTTTAAACATTTCGGCATCAATTTTGTGGCCCTGCATGTGGATGGACAACAGGTGCCAGCCACGGCCTTAACCCCGAACTTTGCGCGGAGGAATTTCATTCGAGCCTATCAGAGCCTGTTTACAGCCACCGGTCAAATCAACCAGGACGAAGGGAATATGATCAGTCGGGAGGACTACGCGAACGGATACACGTTGTTCTGTTTCGATCTGACCCCCACCTTAGAGAACGATCATCAGCTGGCCCTGGCCAAGCAAGGCAACTTACGGTTGGAAATCCACTTTGCACGAGCCCTGGCGACCACCGTCAATGTGATCTGCCACGCCGAGTTTGACAACATCATTCAAGTGGACAAGGCGCGCAACGTCCTGTGTGACTTCTCCACCTAACATGGATACAGACCAGATAACCACCGTGCTGGAGAATGACCCAGGGACACGTATGGTCTTTCAAAGGGTGTTCGCCCGAGATGTGTTCCCATTAGACCGTATGTATCCTGCTGCTTACGTTCTCAACACGGACCCGATGGATCGGCCCGGTGAACATTGGGTGGCCGTGTACTTGACAGAACAACAGGGGGAATACTTTGACCCGTACGGCCTGCCACCCCTCCATCCCGATTTAACAGACTTCATGGATCAACGTACAGAGACGTGGTGTTGGAACAGTCAAACGTTGCAAATGTCTAGAAATAGGTTTCCCAGTGGGCTGTATGGTACTTTTTCAAAAATTTCACCGTTTCGTGCCGCGACACTTCCTATCATGTTTGTCTTGACGAGACTAAGAAAACGAGACCCCACAACCATACCGCAAATGTCGAGAAGTAGGTTTCCCAGGATGGTCCTATACCCCCATACCCCATATAGGCATTTTCCGTAATTTAGGATAAAGTCCGTGTTCCGTATTTTTTCAGGAAAAATTTTACATACACCCACCCTGGAACTAGGGGGAGATAACTCTATTGATAGGCAAGCCCCGTTAAGCCCGGCGACCTATATACCCCCCATACCCCATATAGGCATTTTGCCGGATTTTCGATAAAGTCCGTGTTCCGTTTTTTTTTCAGGAAAAATTTTACATGCACCCACCCATGACTGGATGCCCCTTCACCTAGGCTTCACATGGATACCTCATACAACTCCATCGGCCCATTAGAAACCCCGCTCGATCCCAAAACGTCTATTTTCATACCCTTTGGCCACCGCGCATGCGCAGAATACCGATATTTCAACCCCACACCCAGCCCATTAGATGCCCCTTCACGAATGCTTCACTTTGATACCTCACTCGACCCCATCGGACCATGCAGCGTATTTCCAGTCTGGGGACTACTTTTTCTCCGCGGAAGCTTTTTCCCGCGACCGCATCACCGCGGAGGAATACATCCCCTTTTCCACAAAATTCAAGATGGCGGCCAAGCGCACACCTCCTCATTAGTCCGAGTTGTCTCCCTTGCGTCCAGAGTGTACAGATGGCGCTACTAGTTCCTCCTCAACGCCTCCCCCAACCTGTAACCATCTCGGTCATCTATACACGGTAAGACTGACCCTGGGATCGTGTGTATCCATTTACAGCCTACTTTCGGCAAGCGCGAGAGGGAATTTCCAGAAATCGATACCACGTGACTTCGTCAGCCAATCAGCTAAAGTCTACCGACGTAACCCCAACGTAACTCGCCATTTTCGAATCATGTGATGCCCTACTTGTTGAAAATTACAGATCTACCACACCTCTTGGGTGATACGAAAGTTATTTATACCTATATATTTTGTAAGCCCTAGCCTATATCTGTTTCCCAAGTGGTTTGAAAACCTGTAATTTATCAGATTTCTCGAGTCTGTTCTCTGCCGGATGAAGGCCGAACAGAATCCCGTAATATACCGGATATCGCTCCGCAATAATGGAGACTCACGATTCGCAAGCCATCTTATGGATGGCGAAGTGTACGCAAATGCGCCTCCCCGTGACGTCACTACATCCGGGTGAAATAGGGCTCGAAAAGGGTAGACACTACTACTGCCCTTAACAAGATGAGCTATTGTTTCATGAACAGACACCCCCACCCCACTCTCCTGCTTCGCTGCGCCTGTTTTTATTACAACAAAAAAATACAATACAGTAAGCCCTCGACAAGGCGAGCTATTGTTTCATGATTATTCATGAGTTCATTCTGATCTACTGCTGTTTGCAAAACATGATTAGAATGGGCTGCAGGTGAATTAGGTCCAATAGTTAGTACTGCCTTATTCAGATATAATTTACAAATACACGTTCCCCATAGCCGTTATTTGCTAGAAAAGTGAAAGGATGAATGAGTAGGATTTAACGTCGTTTTGGACATTTTTTCAGTCATATCACGACGGTGCCACAACACGAGAGTGTCCACAGTTCCTATTATCCTGGGCACTAATCACTGAGCCCAGCCAGTGCGGTATAGCACCAACAGCTCTACTTGGAGAAAAGCAACTTGAGGCGTTTTCGCGGCCAAGATGACAAAGCTATAAACTAAGGGCCGTCACTTTGTATCAAAATTGTGGAGTTGGACCGTTGTCTGCTTAGTTGTCTGCTTGGGAGGAGCTGCCTGTGTTGTCAGTCGCGGAATAGTGCCTTCAGCAGTAGCTAAATAATATATAGCCCTCAAGAGTACTCTTGAGGGCTATATATTATTTAGCTACTTCAGCAGGGGTTGAGAATATAACCAGTCAGCCATTCTGGAACAGGTTTGAGTTCAGGTGAGTTCAGTTCAGGGAGAACTGCTACACAAAACAAAGAAGAATGCATGTCAGAAAAGTGGTAGCTGATGAAACCACTAGGTTCATATGTGGAGTTAGACTGTTCTTAGACTGCTTAAAAAGGTGCCGGAAGGCCCACTATTCAAAGTTGACTCTCGGGTACATTAACCGGTATTATACGTGATACAGTCAATACCGGCGACTGATGAGCTTACGGTGGTTCGCAGTTCAATATATCGATTTACCGGTGTCTAGTTTGAACCCCATCGTAAATAAGGTATGTAACTGATATTTGATTGAAGTGGTATTGCATTGTCCATCATCTATCTGTTCATCGGGGAAAAGTGGGTCGATCGGGCGAGTCTGTTTATACTATTCGAACGTATCGATCATAGATCGATAACCCCCCCCAGTAATTCATTACTTTTCATAATCAATGGGAAACCCCAAAATAATCTTACACGAATTACCGAAGTATAAAGTTCAATCGCTGAAGATACATTTTGTGAAACGTTCTGGCATCCTTCATTCCTCCACTTCCGAAATGTTTCGCATTTTGACAAAATCCGTTGTATACGCGAGTAGTACGCTCCACAACATAAACTGGATTCTCTCCTGATTCTCAAATCAACTTTTCTTCATTGTCCCGTCGTAACCATCGACTTCCACTATTGGGGTCAGGGGTAACGTGAAGTGAGCCTGTGAAACGGGAGAGCAATCGTTAATAGCACTTGATAAACTGGCTCCTGTGCCATTGTCTGTAAGATCAGACCTTAATTCCCCCGTTTTCGGAGAAAGGTGAGGATTATGTTGAATTCCCGATATCGGAAATTCCAATTTCCGATATCGGGAATTAGAATTTCCCATTCTGGAAGACGGAGGTATCCCAGCAGCCTTTGCGGCGGCCCCTAACAACTATGGCGTGGGCTAAAGTGACAAATGTGAGCGTGTCGTGGCCGAAGTAGTTAGAGTGTTTGACTCTGACCCGGAGTGCTATAGGGTTCGCCCCTCGCCATAGCTAAATAATATATAGCCCTCAAGAGTATGAGGGCTATAGGTCGGCCCCAGTCACCTCCAGCGAGGGTTTTAGATAATTTTATTACGAATCACCCACCTCTGAAACTGCCGTACATCTAATCTCTATCCCCTCCTGCCCACTATTTTAAAATCTTGAGCACTATTGTGAAATAGTAACGAATATATCGCCGTCTGAATTTTCCAGTCGAATTCCACTTTAAATGCGCCATGTTAACCATATACAGTGACGTCACCAACATGGCGGCGCAGAGAGTCGAAGTTCACGACTGGAAAATTCAGACGGCGATATATGCGTCACTATTTCACAATAGTGCTCAAGATTTTAAAATAGTGGGCAGGAGGGGATAGAGATTAGATGTACGGCAGTTTCAGAGGTGGGTGATTCGTAATAAAATTATCTAAAACCCTCGCTGGAGGTGACTGGGGCCGACCTATAGCCCTCATACTCTTGAGGGCTATATATTATTTAGCTACCCTCGCCAGTGACCGCTTACATATACTCGCCTATTTACAAGGCGCTGGACTGATTCGGTGTCCAGGGTAATATGGACTGATGGTGGAACTAGTTGCTACGCTAGACCTTCGCCAGCGGAGGCACTTGGGGAATAAAGTAATTGCCCTTACCAAAAAATCCTATACGATTCCTATAGGATTGTCCTATAGGACAGTCCTATAGGATTTTGCCTATAGGACAGTCCTATAGGATTGTCCTATAGGACAGTCCTATAGGATCTTACAGGACAGTCCTATAGGATCTTACGGGACAGTCCTATAGGATCTAATAGGACAGTCCTATAGGATCTAATAGGACAGTCCTATAGGCAAAATCTTATGGGATCCTGTAGGACATTTTCCCACAGCAATCCCATAGGACTGTCCTATTGGACCCTATAGGACTGTCCTATTGAATCCTATAGGACTGTCCTGTAGCATGATTTATGAAGTTCAGCAATATTCCATAGCTATTTTCAGGGTACTCTTCTGAAAATGGGGTGAACCTTTAAATGTGGAGTTCAGTAAATAAAATGGATCAGGTCAACTCGCTTCTGGTCCCTGGTATCGCTGAAGTCATGGCACATACACAGCGTCCTGAAGTTTTTAAAGGAATAACCTCTTACAGCAACTACATGGAACAGCAGTGATTGCTCTCTAAACAGTACTGATCAAATAATTACTGTGTACTGGACAGAAACTGATCAGTAATGTTCAGATAACACACAGGTACTATTACGTAACATGTAAGACATGTTACCCATGAAGACATTTAACAGAAGCCAATCCATGCATACGGACATTTTATTGTATACAAAATAACGCAGGATACACATAAATATAGAGGGTACATATTAGAATGACATAATATCAGTGTGCCATGTTGTCACTGGGGAATGATGTGGGGAGCCTCTCTGTGCTTCTCCTTCCGTCTGTTGCACTTCTGTTCGCCATTCAGTTTGGCCTTCATAGAATCCTGTATATCTTATCCTTGCCAGGAAACTTCTTTTGGTAGTACTTTAGCGAAAGGGGTGAAAGAAAATATTTAATTAGCACATGATTAAAAGACATTTAGAAGTATAGGGCTGCAATGCAGAAAAGAAATGCATTAAACTTGCCAAAGGCTTGGAACCCCAATTTATATCTCAGTCAAATAGGCAGCTGCAAGTTTGTCGGTAACCAAGTTTAATACTTGGGCAATTTTACTTTGATTGGCTCCTTATTTAAGTATTACAGCATTTTATTATAGCGGGGTAATTTAATTTGAATACCTGGCTTATGGGATGCTAAGCGCTCAAAATGTTTTTGTCACAATACATACAACTGATAAAAGATCCGAGATATTTTCAAAGACAAGAACAATTACCTTGTATAGCAGTTATCTTGTCTTGATTCAATGAGTGGTTTTACGTCTGCATCAGGTCCAGTATTTGACTCCACACCAGTCAGCGTGTGTGTAGCCATCTCAGCTCTTGTGAATAAAGCTGACATTAGATCCATGGCCATCTTTCGGGGATCACTCCGGATAATGTTCTGTATTCGTCTTGGCAGATATACATTACCAGACACCACCGCCTGAAAGATGATAAAATAACTGTTGTAATATTCTGCGTGAATATAAATAGCATCAACTTGTTCAATAGGCTACCAAAATGATCATTCAGCTTTAGAAGACCCTTTAAGTATTTAAACTCACTATAAAATTGTTCTTCGGGTATCACTGTTTTAAACATATTGTACTTATGTAAGGATATCCCAATTTAACTTTCTCTGTATATATCATTACATTCCTATGGATATGGAATAGGTCTTTGGATTATGGACGCGGATATTCTTTAATGGACGACGACTGAATTATGAATGACGGACTAGACGCTTGTATTGGGCTAAGAGTTTGTAATGGAGTATAGATAAAGCCTTTTATTATTATGAACGATAAAAAAACATATGACTTACAAGGTCAACATCTAATTCGGTGGTATGCTGTGAGATGGCGAAAACTGGAGATTGCTGTCCCAGGGTACCTGATGTTCGAACAACCAACGGAGATGGAGCTGGTGACTGGGTAGTCGGCATAGAGAGGACTCTGGTACAAGTGGAGCAGCATGTACCATCGGTGAGGGACGTCTCTCTGGGGTAGTTGTCTCCTGAGCACAATTGCACTGACAGCTTTGCTTCACTTCCTGTACAAGTTGTGACAAGTCCAAAACCATTCTTGGAAGATCTAATGAGAGAACAAAAAACAATAGCAATGTATTCGCAAATGCACCATAACATATTGAGGATAGTTAAATTAGAATACGGATCATGTGTACATTCTCATGCTATTTAAATGAGGTAATTATATTATAAAGGAGATAATTCATTACGCTGAGAATCATGCATGTGTAAAATGCGAAACCACTGATGGCTGATCTGAAGAAAAGCATTTGAGCAAATTTGTTTGGAAAATAGTTATTGCAGAATATATGTGTATAAGAACACCCTTCCATATATTTCCAAATACATATTCATGAATACATCTTGTTCCCTTATTTGGCCATCTTGCATACAGAAAGAATGCTGAGCCAGACATACCTTTCAGACTTTGCAAATTTTCATGAAGATCGCCAATGTCTGCTCGTAGCTTCCTGTTTTCTTCCTCAATTCTTCGTAATGTCTGTCGCAGAGTGCCATCATCATCAGCAACACTCTCGATGTCGGAAATCTGGAAACAAAGGATTAAGTATTTGATCAGTTCATGGACTTTTGAATGACAAACTACATTGTAGTTAAATAAATGCAGATGCTGTATGAATATGGCCTGTGTTGGTCGACTGTTATAGGACTATTTCACTCACGAAAAATGCAAACACGAAAAATGAAAGCTACATGTGGATGTGCTGGAGAAAACTAGAGTATGGTTACATTATGTGGTGCACTGTCAATAATGTAATTTATACTTACATTTGCATATGTTTCTGATGTTTCGGCAAACGAACTTCCTTCCCCATCACTGTCGTCTTTTATAACTGGCAGAGTCTTCTCCAAAATACATGATTTATCAATTAGTTAAGAATCATCTCTGTTTACAGCCCCATTCGCACAGTGTGACTTGTACCACAACTTATAGAATACAAGCAATTACTTGCTTCACGAGAATTGGCCTTATAAAATTTACATTCAATCCAGGACACAAAATCAGTATCAAAAATCAATATTGTTGTCATTAGATCTTTGAGATAAAATACATTGGATACTTGCATGTGTTTTTCGTCAAACATATGAACCTTTGAATAGCTTCAAGACAAATTCATTAAACAAAGCTATGCTAGCTAACTTAGAATATCTGCTCTGCCCCATAATATGGTCCAACCTGGATGTTATTGATTTAGAAGGTTTACTAGGATATTTAAATATTTTGAAACAATCAAATAAAGGTAGATGTAACTGCACACACAAAGCAATTAACTTTGAGAACTAAATTAAAGAAATAATACATGAGAGTTAGAAATTGAGAAATTACACTACATTACCTTGTATTGCGGTTATTTTTTCCTGGTCAATTGGCGGCTTGCATTCGCCAGTCTTGTTCGCATTTGACTTTGCGCCGGTCAAGGAATAAGTTGCCATCTCTTCCCTGGTGAAGATGACCGACACCAGATCCATCACCATCTGCCGGGGGTCACTGCGGTTAATCGTAGAGAGTGCCATCTTAGACATCCTTATATTACCGGACAAGACAACCCGAGAAAATAGTAAATATATAAATAAATTGTTTGTTGTGACAGAAAAATATTGGCTTGGCTGGCTACTAAAATAAAAATCGACACGCCGTAAATAAAACAATCCATACTAAAATTCAAAACAGTTCAATACTTCATTTGCAGATCTGCGGATAAATATTAATGAAAAAAGACCCTCAAGATGATTGATGTGTGAGACATTTGCAATTTAAAGAAGGGCAATAAATAGACAATTAAAATATAGCCTGTTATCATGGTTATGGTGATAGGAAATCTAATCATAATTTATCCTCCTTTTCCTGGTCACATTTTTATCATAGCAAATATTGGTTATGCCAACATTGTATTTGTTATCAATTTATTTTAATACATATTCCTTTGCGATTTCATCAGAACTTTGGTATGGAAATATTCTCAAATCTTCTGGAAATATAAGCAGGAAACAATAAACATTTCAAAACAACAAGTGAGGATGTCAACTGATTTATTGAGAGCTAACATTACCCCCCCCCCTCCCCCCAACCAACTTCCTAGCAAGTTAAATCCTACTGTTTGTCATAAACAGGAAATACACAAGCAGTGGTGTGATAATATCTCACCCTCTGGGGGATTTCCTCCAGGGCTGCATGGCCAATCTTCACATGAGGTCCCCAAGCCTGGGCTTTTCTAGCTGACAATGTAACAATGGCAAGTCACACTGCCTTGATGAACCTGCTGGGTAGATCTGAAAAAGATATTGAGACAGATCGAGTTATGGATATTTCTTTGTGAATTCCAGGTGTCTTTCAATGACCGCTATATAAATCCGCTCACAGTAGTACATCGCAAACACCGCTAGGAAGCTCACATGGTTAGACTATCACAGCACTTTCAGGATAGTAGATCGTGCAATTGTAGAATTGTATAAATGTTCACTTCACAGCACGATAGTTGAGCTATAAATGTTGAGTGGTTCCAATTGATTGTATATTAATATGTACTCCTATACGGAGGTGCTCCTATATAGAGGAGGGATACCAACTGAACTGAACTGAACTGAACATGGCGACGTATTCACTATGCACAGCCAGACCGTGCTTTTCACCGTTAATTTCGGATTTCCGCGCCTTTTGAGGTTGGTAATCGTTTGGAATTGATAAGATACCATTAATAATGTAACATTTAACAGCTCGAAGGATCAATTGTGTGATAAAGACTCCAGGAAAGCCGGTAATCATCGTACAGAATTTTCAGTGGTGAATCATGTGAGGAACCGAATTTAACCAGGTAAATTGTCTGCCTTTCCATAGCATAACTAACGGGACATTGACGGTCATTGTGGCATGTTTTCGATGGAAACAATAATTAAACTTGATGAAGAAATTTCATCTTGTAATGTTTTTGTTTGTTTTATTTGATTGTTACTTGAACGAAAGCAGACGTCCCTTTCCTCATCCGAGTTGTGTTATAGAATTGTGTATTTACTGCAGTATTGCCACATCATATCCAATCTGTAGCTTTTGCAGTTTTCTATCTAGAGACTTTTCGTGAGCGGATACTTTGGGTAGAGATGATGTGTCAGATACCAAAACTGAGGTCAAAAGTTAGAATTCAAGGTGGCCAAAAAATAATTGGAAATTTTATTTTAGTTGCTACATCATAGGTAGATGTTTCATGTACCGTATCAAAATTGACGTCGTAATCATAAAATCAAGGTCACTGACCCCAAAATCAGGAAATCTTTGTAAAAACAATTTGAATGAATACATCAGTGGGAGACAAAAACTTGAATACCAAAATTTATGTCAAGGTCAAAGGTCACCATCACTAACCAAATAAATCAGGGCAACATTGGAAATTGCATTTTTTTCGTGAGTGGATTCATTAGGGGAAGATTATGTTAAGTTCCAAAGTAGATGTCAAAAGGTCAAGGTCATTGAGCCAGAAGATCAAGACGTCTTCGAGAAACTCCAATTCAGGGCTGTGGTATGTTAACATATTCATTTTGAGATGTAATCTCTACAGTTCAAAATTGTGTGTTGTCTCCTTCGAATCTTGACATCAAGAGGGCAGAAATACCATGTTGACCAGGTCAATAAGTCAAGGCAATGCTGTTTTGGGGAAACTAATTTTCACACTCCAGCATAAAATAGTTTGTTGTGCGGGCGTTTACTGAAGCCAATGTTGGCTCTTGTTGAAGTTTGCTTTATCTTGGTGCACATCCTCAATACATCATACGAAGCTGCGCATCAAAAAACCCCTCGGCTCTGGGTACATTCATAATGTATTCAATTTGAACCAAGATGTCAGGAACACCAAGCAGTCAAGTCACAAATATACAGATTATCAAAAATTTTGCAATTAGAAATGACCCCTAAGATTTCCGTCCAATCAGAGAAACCGGTATTCATTACATAAGTTTCTTGATGCATCAATGATGTATACCAAATTTTACATCGAGCATTTGAACGGTATCAGAGATAGAGATCATTAATGATTTCGCATAAATTAAAGATGGCCGCCCATCCTTCCCGCCACTCAGAGGAACTGATGTGGTTATTCATTGAAAGTCTCTTGATACATTGATGCTGTATACCAAGTTTCGTATAGAACACTATAATGGTATCAGAGATATAAATCATTAAAGATTTTGCATAAATTAAAGATGGCCACCAAGGTTTCCGCTCAATCAGAGAAACCAGAACTGTCATTTGTCGTAAGTCTCTTGATGCATCGATGATGTATACCAAATTTTACATCGAGCACTTGAACGGTATCAGAGAAGGAGATCATTAATGATTTTGCATAAATTAAAGATGGCTGCCCTTCTTTCCCCCCACTCAGATGAACTGATGTGGTTATTCATTGCAAGTCAGTTGATACATCAATGCTGTATACCAAGTTTGGTATAGAACACTTAAATTGGATCAGAGATATATATCATCAAAGTTTTTGCATAAATTAAAGATGGCCGCCAAGGTTTTCGGTCAATCAGGTCCCGATTCAAAGTATCTGGATGTATCGATGATGTATACCAACTTTCAGATAAAACAACTGAATGGTAACAAAGATATGTATCATTATCGATTTCGCATAAATTAAAGATGGCCTCCAGGATTTCCAGCTAATCAGAAAAGCCGGTTTGGTAATTCATTGAAATTTGCTTGATGTATCGATGATGTATACCAACTTTCGTATTGAACAGTTGAATGGTTTCCGAGATATGGATCATTATCCATTTCGCATAAAATTAAAGATGGCCGCCAAAGTTTTCACCCAATCAGGTCCCAATTCAATAGGCTTCTGGTTCTTGACTCGGTAAATAAGCATACCAAATTTGGAATTCTTCAGTGGAACCGTTCTCCGGCTATCTCACTCACGTACGGACGTACAGACGTACAAGACGACGACAATACCCCATGGCCAAAATTGGCCGAGGGGTAAAAAGAGAAAAACAAAGACTGAAGTTTTGTTCTCATTGACTTTAATGTCTATACTGTATTTAAATATAAGTTTGGATATTATATATACATATATGTATACATCATATAGTTAAAATGTACATAATATATACCAATTTATTGGAATAATGCAACACAGTACTATTATTAGACGTATTATAGCACTAAATACAGAAAGTCCATATCCTATGGTTTTGCGAATGACTATCATAGGTTACTTGAAAGATTTTCGCCCAGTAAAATTGTACAGATAAATTGTTTTCGAATTGTATATAGACACATTCATTCATCAACATCTCAATTCTGTCATTACATTAAACTCTCAAACAATTCAATCATCCTATTGAATTTCAATCACCCCCAGTTTTGTTGACAAATTTCAATCAGCTGTTCTAATAAATATGATCACTCTTGAAATCAATAACATAACGAAGGAGTGAGTGAGTGAGTGAATAGGGTTTAACGTCGCTTTCAACATTTTTTCAGCTATATCACGACGGGGAAGGGAAGGGAGGGGAGGGGGAGGGGCAGTGGTACCTACTTGTAACAGAGCAGATCTAATGCTGCCATTTTATAGTGCTGTCCCACTGAAATATCATGCCGTAGGCAGACATGACACCCCACTCAGTCACATTATACTGACACCGAGCGAACCAGTCCTTGTTCTATCCTCTTAATGCTGAGCGTAAGCGAGGGAGCAACAAGTTCCATTTTTTCAAGTCTTAGGTATGACCCGGCCTGGGATCGAACCCAGTACCTACCGCTTACGAGGCCGACGCTCTAACCATTAGACCACCGCAGTGCGGTCCATAACGAAGGAATAATGGATCATCTACTTGAGTTTAGACCATTTTGTCAACTTCCTGTTCTAATAAATTTGATCACCCCCTGACTTCACAGTGAGAAATTTTACTTCCTGTGATTGAATTATTAGGGGGTTTAGCGTATACACAGATATATCAATTTGTCAACTTCAGGCCAAATCCATGTCTCAAACCTCAGTGGAATCTTTAAGGCCTGGTACATGTGAACAAGTTTTCCTTGACAAGTGATACCAAATTTATGGAAGTCTGTAGCGGCCATTGGTTACTACCTTGTATTATAGACGATGACCATATCGAAGCAGGATATATCAAAACCCTGTTTGGTTTCACATGTCGAGGACAACTGGATCGTGTGTACCATGCAGACCTAACTGTACACAACTCTTTTACACACAGGAATGGTAGGAGAAAATATCATTAGGAATTTTGATAATAAAATCTAAGATCTACAACATGTTGACCCGCAGTGAGATTTCACGATGATTCAGGTTGTCAAGGGCCTGTACAGAACCAAATTTAGCAACACATTTCATTACTAATCACCCATCTTAATAATTTAGGTGAAATCATATTATAATTCCCTTATTTGATTGACCATATTCCATTGTATTATGGCGGATAAAATAATAAATATGTTTTTCTACGTCCATATTTGCAACGTACATATGGTAATTCCCATAACAATTCAATCACAGGAAGTGAAACTCCACACAAATAATAAAGGGGGGTGATCAAAGGACCTTGTATCTTTAGATGGGGAAAATGTGTCGGGGTGCAATACAGAAATACCAAAATAAAATACTTCCACTACAAGAAATTGTTCAATTGGCATCATGAAGTACAATATTATATCGTATACTCAGAAAAAATTCAAGGCACTGAGCCCCATGATTCTCGAGTAACAGGGCCGTAAAGTAGTGCATTCCTGCAAAATAGTTGATTCTGAGGTGAAAACAATTCCTATGGTTCTCTGTAAGCATATGAAGATAAACGATAATACAACCAGATTTGGTCTACTACTGGTACTACAAATTTGAACATCGAGTATGCTGTATCAAGATGGTTCTGCTTATCGTTTATCTTCATATGACTATAGAAAGAAATATGAGGTGTTTTGCCTCAAATTGGCGATTTTGCACGAATGCACTATTTCACGGCCCTGTTATTCGAGAATGATGAGACTCCGTACCTTGAACTTTTCTCAGAGTATACAATATAACTGAACAATTTATTGTATATGTAATTCTTTCTTTTTTTTGGCACTTCTACCGCACCTGTTCTGGGGCCATTTACTTACCTAAACATACATGGTCCTTTATTAGAAGCAGTAGTTAACAACATGGCAGTGTGACTAACGTTACAGGACAGACCTGCGAAGTAGGGTAGGCATTAGTACTCCGGCGCAAACAGAACGCTTGGAAATCCCCACCCCAAGTTGAAATCCTGCCTATATTAAGATGGGCACTGCCCAAGTCAGAATCACCAGTGATTTTCATCACAAATCACCAGAAATTTTCATCAAAAGTAGGTCAGCTCAGAACTTGCTGGTAACAGTCCCATAATGCACCTTCATGCCAAAAATCAAGGTTCTAATGTCAACGGTTCTCCTTATTTTGCTGACAAAAAGATTTGGATGGACTCACCGACTGACTTACAGACTACCGGACAATTTGCAGATGGTAGCCGACTTCATAGGAAAATGGTCCAAATCATGAAAATAATCCATTATGTCTTAGTCATTTTTAATGGTTTTACAGGGTGATCAAAGTTATTAGAACAGCTGATTGAATTTTGTCCACAAAATTGGGGTGATTGAATTCTTTGAATTATTAGAGGAATTACCGTAATACATCACAGATGTGGCACATTGGTGAATTCAACGATTGTGATCTTTCTCTATGTGGTCAATTCTCTAAATTCAATCGCTCTAAAGTTACATACAATCATCAGAACGCTATCTATCTCATCAATTTGATCGCATTGTTTTTGTACTCTTTCATACACCACACTCTACATCCTTTTCCAATAAATTGGACCTCAAAAATAAATGCCTGTAGGTGATGCCACCTGGTGGTGATCTTGAGGATTCTAGTTTGTGTGGATACAATAAAGTTTGTACCAGAATGTTTGCCATGTGCACCTTGCCACAATCCTCGCTTGGGAATAAATTTCTATCTCCTCCGCTCATACGTGGTGTCACCTTTGTACCCAGCTCTCCCGCAGTTAACTTTATGCTCAGCTGGCATATTTTGAAACTTGCAGGCTCTTGTTCAATTGAACTTGTAATATATTGATCACTTTCATGATTTTGGGGTGTTGACCCTTGAAGCTCGTACAACTTTGACATGAAGCCAAACCGCCTTTCTTTTTCTGAACAAATCATTGTGCCGGACTGACTGCCCTCACTCTATTTTTCAAGAACCTTATTGTCACCCTGCAGTATCTATTAATATGTGAAGACGAAATATCATCCTCGGTGGGTTTCATGTCCGTGTCTCCAGCTGCATCCTAGTGACGAGTTCAGAGAATGGTTTACCACTGTCGCTGTTTGATCTACGCTTCACATAATCCAGTGTTCTTATCTGAAACAATACAATGATAACATAGTATTACTCCGGTGTTAGACCCTGATATAGTATCTCAAAGTGGCTTTAATTGCCAACATTTTAGTTGCCATATGCAAGTCGGTAAATATGGCAAGCCAAATTGCTTTTTATTCAGAATTTCCTATATTGGAAATTATCAATAAATTTGTTTGGACAGTGCCTTAACAAAGCAATCAGTAATTTCCGATATTGGAAATTTAGTGACAATTTCCGATATCTGGAATTGAATTGACGGAAATTGAATTTCCGATAATTTCTGATATCAGAAGTTTTTCATTCCTATATTGGAGATTAAAAATTCTGATAGCGGAAATTCTGAATAAATAGCACTTTGGCCTGCCGTAATGTTAGCTTCTGGTTGCCGCATGCTCACTAGTTTCCCATCACGAAATAGGAGAGTGATAAATTCTATTAGAACAGTAAGTTGACAAAATGGTTCAAAATCATGTATATAATCCATTATTTCTTCATTATTTCAATGATTTTAGAGGGTGATCAAATTTAGTAGAACAGGTGATTGAATGTTGTCCCCAATATTGGGACTGATTGAATTCTGATAGGGGTATTGAATTATTGGAGGGCTTACCGTCCCTGTACTAAAATGTCAAGCAGATGTTAGGACATACTGGGGAGATAACGAGTCTATATATTCACAGGCTCTGATCCCCAATATCACTGTCCGGGTTACAACAGCAATAACATAGGCGGAATATTACTTATTGGTGACAAGAAATATAAATTCATGGTAGGTAATCCTGCCTCACAGAATGTCGCAAGGCGCTACCATTCACATGTACTGCCATATGAACTGAGTACGAGTCGTAAATCTTGAATCTTTCTTAGCTTAAGATGGGATAATGATAGGCACGAACTATCAACTTTACTCACGACTTGTTTCACGTCTGTTTGTCCGTGTTTCTGAGCCAGTCCCCATAAGTTTGACGCCAGTGTAAAGATATTCTCCTTACTCAAGTCACCATGTGCTATAAGAGTGTTGAACAACTCCAGCGCCACACTACCCTGTCGCTTCTGCAACTGCATGAGAAAAAGTCATTTTTAATGAGGGAAATTCTATGCTTGATAGAAGTTGAATGTTAGCTTCAATGTGTACTTCAAAGTTATTGCTTCAATGGGGCTGTAAGTTTTTCCTCCAGTTTGTTCCAGATATGGGTATATACCACCTGGAGTGTACAGTCACAGCGGAAGTATTTTCTGATTTGGTGGGGGGGAATGAAGATGCATTCTGGCTTCCTTTCCAACGACTCTGGCTTTCTTTCCAATGAATAAAAATAGAAATCATCACTCAGTTATGTTTTTGGTTGTTTGTATGTTTTGTTGAGGATAGGTTAATCCTATTTAGTGCAGGTATATTTCATCATAAGAGCTGTTAGTTTGTGATATTTCAGACGAATGCACACAGTTCAAGGCTAGGAGTTGAACCATAATCGCAAAGGAAGTCTCAAATTGTGCGAGCTCTCAGATTTCTAGTCTCTTCTGCAATGTTCAGCAGCTCTGTGAGCGATGTTACATATGAATGTCCCCTGTATCCCACACTTTAAATCGAAAACTTCAACCAGAATATGGTGGAGTATGGCCCCCAATTGATTGAATGGATTGATTTTCAAGAAAGGGATTGGTGGGATACGAACAAATTCCTCTTTCTAACCTTTAACTACACATTCACCAGTACTTACATCAGGTGCACTCAGTGTTTTAAGATGTGTGAGTACTTCCTCTAATAGCGTGGAGCTGATGTTACGAACCTCAGTCAGGAACTTGGGATCGCAGCCATACAGTGTGTCATTAGAATCAACTGAAAAATAGAAAACCAATTAGCACCGTGACATATTAGCAATTAGCGAGCCTTCATGTGGTACGGTACCACTTAAACTTGCGCTGATTCTGTGATGTAAATCTCATCTGAAATATTTTCGCTTGTTTCATCAAATTAATATTTTATTCTCTATGATGATATTCCATTAACATTAATAGAATTTACATTTATCGATCAATTCTCTGTTCACAATATCTCGAGGTCAACCCGTGTTCCCCATGCAGTGACCTTGGCATTTTCAGACATACATCCCCAAATTGTGGAGAAGCTGTGTGATTGGTCAAAACTCAGAACACGGAAATGGGGGTGTTGTTTCCAGATCTACATGAGCGACTTGTAAAGTTGGGGAGCAGTTTTTGTAGATCTGGTTTTAATCAGATTACCGGACTTCTAAATATATGTACGAAGGCTTTGTGAAATGAGCCCCTCTCCCACCCAACTCACTTTTATCCACATGACAGGGAAGTTGTTCCTGACTAACTGCTGATAACATGGCCAGACAACGGGTGTAGATGATGGGCTTGACATCGCTGTTGATATCCCATGGGTAGTTCTGTATGACGTTGAGCAGTCCCCTCATCAGGTACAGTACACCAGCGTCAGGGTTATCCTGAAACATTCCAAACCAGGACAGATTAGAAGCAGAATGACAACAGAATCATTGAAAATTATGATATAGGAGCATGGTCAAATTTGACAGGTATATTATGGTATATTAGTGCCAAGGGTTTGCAGTTGTTTAGGTAAAAGGAGCTAATACATAAATTCAGCCTGTCAGGATATGTTTGTATCTTGAATGTATCAGCCTGGGGGCATGCATGATAACTCTATGCTTGGGTGATAATCAGGAAAAGTGATGGTAGCTGAAAACTGGTGAGGGAGTCCAAAATATTATCTGTAAATTTTGTGCAAATCGTCCAATGAGGGCTACTTAGTGAGTAGGCTTTTAATAATTTTCAGTCAAATCACAATGACCCAGTCACACACTATCCTGACACTCGGATAACCAGTCCTTGATCTATCCTCTTTCAGCCGAGTGCCAAGCGGGGAAGATACAAGTTCCATTTTCGACTTCATTTCAGGACAATATAACTTGATTAAGGATGTCCGCTAGTCCGGCAGATATGTGAAATGATTGTGCACTTTGTGATAAAAGCATGAAATTTGACAGGATGATAGATAAACACATATGATTCATTTTTGGAGGGGGAGTCCGGCTTGAAAATCCGTATTTGGTCGCCATCTTGGATTTCAAAATGGCCGCCATCAAAAACCACAAAGTCGGATTTCTGCACTTCTGAGACATGTAGGAGGCCAATTTAAACGGTTTTACCCACATTTGCATACTCAAGGAAGTTGATCAAGACAGTTTTGTTGCATCAGAACTGATGGATTTCGAGATGGCAGCCGTTTTCTTTTCAAAATGGCTGCCGATATTCGCTTATTTTCACTGTTATGTGACTTGCGTGAACAGATATGCAAACTTCTACTTCTGAGTGGCTTTAAATGGTTTTTGATGTCTTTGGACACTGGCTACTTGTGAATATGTGACACGTGTGGTTAAGTTTACACATGAACAGCTGCAATAAAACAATAAAAGGGCGGTTGAGATATTAAGGCTATATCCTAGAATCCTCCGTATTCTAAGGTCTGAAAGTGAGATGCCAAGAGAAGTTTTTCTGTGAACTGATATGGTTGCTTTTCAGTCGCCAAACGTCAACTTTACCCACCTTTCATATAGCTCTCCAATTCATTCACATAGCTGATATCTGGAATAGGTCAAATATTGGGTATTTACTTAATACTCTACATTTGGTTGACCCGACATGTGGCATCGTGTATTCACATCGATGATGCTTGCAAAATATGAAGTTAGTGACGCTGGAGACTAATCTCAGTGACAGATGCAGAGAGCTGAGCATAATTCGAATAAATTAAGCTTGTTGCGTGTATAGTTTCTCCAATATGGGTCTTTCGTTCAAAATAGAATATGATAATGGACGATGGATATCTCACCATGACTCCCTTCTTTGTGAGAATTCACTCGAGACTCTTTACTGGATGATTTTTCTACAAACATCCCGTCTCATTCCAACCATCGCAAGAAACACCAAGCTTGTTGATGAGTTGTCGACAAACCTAGCGTCTTGTCCGTCACTCAATATTCACCCCTTGTCAATAATAGAGTTTCTATGCTCATAATTCATATAACAGCATAAATAGCACCAAATTAATAACAATCATAGAATTCAAGCGCGAAGAGAAAATGCATTCTTCAACGAAGTCAGTAGAGGCTCATTAGCCCAATAAAAATGTTTAGAGGCAGAGGCACTAAGATTACTGAGACAAAAATGAGCCTTATCCAACTTATCATCAACAAATTCAATTAACGACATTTTTTCCGCAAACATCTGGCTGGGGTCGCATGACCGGCCCTTAAATTATCTGAGCCTTCTTAACCAGCGCCTAGCTACTCAGCGCAAAAGGGCAGCAGGACTTCCTGTAAGGGCAACATGACTTCCTGTAAGGGCAGCAGGACTTCCTCTAACGCCTACGGCACCACCGTCGCCTTTTCCTTTGTGTTCTGTCGATATTACTGGAAATTCAGTTTGTCATCGAAATCCCATACCCGAATCGGCCATACAGATGATGCAAACACCAGAGCTAGTAGTTCAACCTACAGTTTTGTATGCCAGTACTGAAACTTTGAATTTCAATCATACTTTTGGCGACTCGGACTGCTTCAATGCTTCGAACTGCGACACTTTGTCCACAACGTTATGAATAACCATATCTACCATGCAACAAAGTTCGATCGTAAGAGAAATTGTGGTCAACAAATTTAACATGGATTACTGATATGAGCTTATTTAATTTCCGGAGTAACTGATAAATATGAATCTGGTAATGGAACTCAGCATAACATTCCTCCACCGATGAAGCAATGGTGGCACAATCAACTGACATACATGGCAAAACCAGTTCATCGCGTCGACAAAAAATATGCCTAACCTATCACGGATCACGAATGATTGCTAACTCTAATAACTTCGAGGATAATCTCGGCAACATAGCCTGGTCAATTCGATATATGTATATGGTATTTCTGTTGTAACTGCATTGATGACGTTTGGATGTTTCAAAAGAAATATATGAGTATATTTGAAGAACATTTATTCTAAACTAATGTCGGGGAACTTTATATCATGAACTTTCCAAAAATGTGCAGCTGGAACTCTCTGACTGGTGGCATATCCTATTGCAAAAATTATGGACATGCTTGCATAATACTATAGGTTTGCAAGATTTCACGGAAAAGCTTAACCATGGGACATAACGGGATCTCAAAAACTCCATCATAATAATCTGTTCTTGAGAGGCAAGGTTAAGAAATAGAACTTGACCCAGACATATTGTGTGGTAAGTTTCAGCCTTTTAGCTCCAGGTGTAGGGAGATTATTTCGAGGACATCGCCTAACAAGACCAGTCAGCGCTGGATCCAATATTGCCAGGGCAAAATTTACTGATATTGACCATGCCACTTCCATTGGCTATATCTTGAAGAATAGTGAAGGGCTTATCAGATTTAGTTTTTTTGTTAGTATTATAGTATCCATGTGGTTGATGATGGTGGTCGTCTCCGACGGGACATTGTTTCACACAGTAAAGGTCTCTTAACCAGCCTTTCAACCAGCCTTGTATCAGATATCCATCTTAGGCTTCAATGTTCACTGATGGCGAAAAGCTTGATATCCAAGATGGTGTACTGATAAAAGCTTGCCAAGGAACATGTCTAGTCCATGTACATGTATGACCTAATCATTCGAGACAGACCGAATCAACTGACTTAACCAAGTCCACTGTGCCGCGATTTGTCGAAGGTCGAGCCGGGATCGGCTTCGTTGAAGAATGCTATTGTCTACGGGGTTATACAAAAATCTTCATGTTTCTGTTCGGTCATACAAGTAGCAATGGGACTATTAATGTTTTTAGAGGTCTGAGAGCTCCGCACCAAAGGGAGTGAGGGCCCCGCCGTTCAGAACCGTCCCATTCGGACTTGGTTTCTTCTCCTTCTTCAGGAGAAGCTTCTCTGAGTAAGTTTGGATAGGGAACTTATACAAAAGATGAATGACAGCCAGTTTGGTGTCCATTTTCATTTTCCATCAGTAGCAGCTGATGTGGCTGAATGATCAACTGTAGATGCAGCAAGGTTAACCCACATTGCGCTGGGATTTCTCTCTCAAATATGACTAATTTTATATATTGCAAGTATCAACAACGTGAATGAGTGTCTACTGATGCCAAAAAAATCATTTTAAATCACTCAAAAGTAGAATTCTGTCTATCGATTCACCTTAGTCACATAACCGTCGAAATAAGCGATTCTCGGCAGCCATTTTGAAAAAAAATGGCCGCCATCTTGAAATCTATCCGTTCTAGTGCAGCAAAACTGTGTTGAATCAACTTCCTTGGGTGCGCAAATGTGGGAATAGCCGTTTAAATTAACTTTTATGTGTCTTAGAAGTGCCGATTTGCAAATTTAATGGTTTCTGATGACGGCCATTTTGAAATCCAATATGGCGGCCAACTACGGATTTTCAAGCCGGACTCCCCCTCTAAAAATGATTGATATGTGTTTCTCTGTCACTATACAAATTTTCATGCACAATCGACCCATTTTTTGTTACATATCTGCCGGACTACGCTGTGGTAAATCAAAGTAATAAACGTTTTGAATAATGTGTGTTGTTGCAGTCATAATTGTGTAATATGAGAAAAAACAAAGAAAAAATATAGGTTAGTCAAGTGGACTGACCCATGCTCAATTTGATAACCCAGAAATCATAGGGAATAGCCCTAGTTATGAAGCATATTCATGAAAAATTCAGTTCATATAAATAGTATTTAACTTTTTTTAATATTGTACCTGTTTGTAGATAATCACATTGTCTATCAAAATTTATCAAATTGGATGGATGTTGGTGTGCAAAATTCTCGGCTAGAAGGCTTTTAAATGAAATCCCTATATCTTAACCTAGGAAAGGGAGATAGCCCAATAGGAAAAACAAGCAAAATGGCTGCCAAAGCCAAAAACCACCAGCAGACACCTCAAACTACATGTGCACAACTATTAAGCCTAGCACATGTATTCTGGCATTTAAAAGTCATAATTTGTTTCATACATATTAGAGATTAATTTCCTATTTCCTGATATGTTTTGAGTCATAACGAACAGAGAAATAACTTACCGGAACAACAAGCAGAGTAGACAAGAAGTTCAGAAGGAACTCCAATAGGAGGGGCTCAGAATTCCTCATCTTTCCATCAGTATCTAATAATTTGGGCACATCTGGTAGTAGAGATATGGCTGCTTTGAAAAATGCATCAGCTAAAGACAGAAAAAATGGAATGGTATTTTAAGTTCATAGGATATAGTGCATTCTTATTATTATTCACACAGCAGAAATGAGATGCAGAGAGGAACATCTAGACAGAAAATGAGACCAAATTTCACAGAAAAATCAAAATACCAAACACTTTCTGTCATTTCATTTTTGATGAAATTTCAGTGAATTTCACTATATATAGGGAGTAAAATTTCACTGGACTGAAATTTCATCAAAATTATGAAAAGATGAAATCTTGATATTTTGTCATGTTCAATCAACTTTAGCCTGCATTGTAGCTCAGAATAGAGATTGATACCATGCAAACTTCTGCAATTTTTTTGCAGTGATTTGGAAAGATTCTAATTGGAATTACATCACCACCGAGAATCTGTCAACAGAAAGAAACACTAATTTATCTCCCTTGGTTATCCCATTAACCGATAAAGTACAGTTATTTAAACAAAAAATAGCTTTTTTTATTCAGGATATTCCCAGGCCAGGGAAAAACAAAGTGAATGAGAATCCACTCTACTTGTATCTTGCACTATTTTATATTTCGATAATAATTGTTCATGTTAAACTATGTTGTAATTTACAAAGATGCTAAAGAATTTTAAGGTAGTAGAAGACCACAATAATAATGGACATGGTACACTATATTCTAGCATTGCCCTGCAGCAATTCAAGAACACTCTGTATGCAAAAGCTGTTCCAAAATTCCACACAAGTCATGGGTGCTTGCAGAATTTTCACCAACAATTAAATTAATGTGGGATTCTTGAGCAAATGATTTCACTGAAATAACACTGAACAGTATTGTCAAAATAAAAGTACAATCCCGGTGAAATCTCATAGCTTATTTTCTCCATGTTAAGTTGTGGGTCACATTACTGCTCACACCAAGGCTCTGGTCTTGACTAAAGATGCAATGCGAAGGTTTACACATTTTACTGTTTATGTTCTTCATGAATTAGCAAATGTTGGAACAATCAGCCTGTTTACTGCAGTTTTTTTATTATTTGAAGTATTTTGTCTTCTAGTAGCTTGAGAAAAATGCTTCAAAGTTGGTATCTCAAGCCAGGCCGATTTCATCAATGAAAGCCCACATCGTTTATTTTCCCTTGTTTGATGCTGATTGGTGACGTCACATCAGACCAACCGGTCAATACTTGTAATGTTCAGTCTTTAGGAGACTGGTCTAATGTGACTTCACAATCAAGTTAAATCAATTGAAATTGAATATTTTTATCATTATTCAACCTGTATAAAATATAAATATGAGAATCTAAAAACCTTTGCATTTCATCTTTAAAGTCCCCAAAACTGTATGGTAACTATTAGGAAGAGTATGTTAAATCAGTCTTAAATGATAATTGAAGGTGGTACTGAAGTCGTCCTAAATTGATCACTGGCCAATTTTTGAATTCATGCCTATTGGTTCACTAATGTGCAGTTTTTTTTATTTTTCACTTTGCAACTGAAAATACTTAAATGACTGAAATACTATTATTTAGAAACCATCTTCAATCTGTGTCATGGCTTGTGATGGGAATTTCCACACATGCAATAGCCAGGAATTCAAATTTCACAGTTTTCAACCTGATATAGGGAAAGTTCTCCAAAATCCAATCACAGTTACAACTTGCATGAAACAAACAATGTCATTTGAGTTAATTGTAGAGTCAGCCTTCTACAATACCATTTCCTGCAATAAAACACTTAAGGCAACAAACAACTCTTTGGCTATGTTAAAAATATTATTTTGGGGAAACTCTGGGAGAGACATGGGAGTGGGACTAACGTCACAAGACCTATGAAGTAGGGTGGTCACCTAAGTAGGTCAAATTTCCATCAAAAATAGGTCAGATTAAGGATGGTGTATGGGACCCAAGTGTTGAGGCTATTTTAACCATCTTATAGATGGTGTAGGGGCCCAAATGTGGTGGATATTCAGTCATCTTATGGATGTGTAGGGAACCCAAATGTGGTGGATATTCAATCATAAAGGATGGTGTAGGGGCCCCAAATGTGGTGGATATTCAGCCATCTTATGGATTGTGTATGGGACCCAAGTGTGGAGGATATTTTAGCCATCTATGGATGGTGTAGGGGACACAAATGTGGTGAATATTCAGCCATATTATGGTGTAAGGGACCCAAATGTGGTGACTATTCAGCAATATTATGGATGGTAATTTGCATCAAAAGTAGGTCAGGTCAGCTCAGAACTTGCTGGTAACAGTCCCCTAATGCACGTTCATGCCAAAAATCAAGGTTCTAATATCAACGGTTCTCCTTATTTTGCCGGAGAAAGGATTTGGATGGACTGACTGACTCATTACCAGACAATTTATTTTTTTTATACATTTTTTTTTTTTTT
>JAVTVY010002907.1:0-36553 GCA_036873755.1 Hanleya hanleyi | reverse complement strand
TTGTTATAAGAGAAAATCTGCCACCGGAAATTCCCGAGAAATTGCGAATGCTATTAACCATGTGGTTATATATTTACAATGTCCTTGTTCAGCATCTGATCCTGTGTGACGCTTTCAAGTGGCAACATTCTTTAACTCTACCAGCATGATTGCGTGTTAACAACTTGATAGGTTTTGGGTATCATTCTAACAGGACTCGTCGTGGCGTTCCAAGTACAAGTGGGAAGCTTTTACGCTTTTCCTGTCCATCAGTTTCAATTCGATATGTTATCTGGCAGATTCCGAGCATTTCACATCATCTGTCGACCTCAGGAAAGGCCAAAAACTAATCAATAAGAGCCTATATGGTTTTCTAAGGAATACTTAAACAGAGAACATTGACGTCAATTCTTATGTTAAAGTATTGACCTTCGGTATTGGTCGTGGAACGGCCTGGTTGATAGAAAGGAGTAGTGACGCTTTGGTATGAAAAAATCCTCTGCTTGTGAAAAAAAAATTCTATCATTTTTTTCTTTGACGTTCACAATTGAACTTTCGTGTATGGTTTTGTCCTTTTCGTGGATATAAGGGGGGGGGGGGGACGATATATCCAAAACTAAGTTAAGTTCAATGTCAAGATCACTCGCAAATCTATTCTGTTTTGTGATATTTTGGCCATTGTGACGAGAAGGCTGAAATGACGAAACATAACTTATCTGATACCCCAAATGGCCACTCTTTTGATTTACCCATGATCGTCTGCTCGAGGGTTATCAAAATAGGCATAAAATGACCCAAATATGATAAACTACAAAGTCAGGGAGTGTCGGCTCTCAATTTTTAGTCTCTCCGGAGATAAGGTAGAATGTTAGCTAGAAGGGGCATAATACCCCCGCTTCCCCCTCCCCCCACCTTCCACCCTCCAAAGACCTGGTAGGGTTAAATGATTGTGTTCCTTAAATATTGGCCATGAGTGTAACATTCCATTGTTTAAGGGTCTTACTTGATTTGAACATCCGAAATACTGGTACTCGAATTGTCTAGCCAGAACGTTCTTATATGGTCCTGCTCATGATCAAAATATGCTGTTTTTTTTCTGGAATTAATGTAGTTTATTTTGTTTATGGGATTATTTAGTTAGCCAAGTAGATATAATTTTGTATATCATCATCGTTGTTGTTTAATAAACAAAATATAACACTTTGAGCCATATTTCAAGGTAATGTCACTACATATATGGCGACAATGGAAACAGTAGCTGGGTTCTACTGTAAATTGTGATCGTCATGTTTATTTCATTTCACTGAGTGGAAGTAACATTAGTTGCTCAGGTGAAGACACAAAACATGCTCCAAAATATATTTAAACAAATCGAAATTCTCGTTATCTATAGTATTCGGTAAGATATGAAGCACATGAGGGATTAGATTACATTGGTTCTCTATAGCCTAGCATAGAGTCACTCTCTCGAGCCGTTGTCTTCCTGGAGAAATGTCCCTGTAACAAGATCCGTTCATGCTGATATAGGTCGATATTTCTATGTACTTTACCGGTATATAATCATTGCATTATGTAATTAACATGCATGGTTTAATAAAATACTCTAGCACAAGATTAACCGATATAATATTTTACCCGACAAAGTACTTCCACAGATTGAGTTCCGGTTGCATCTATGCGCTATAAATAAAAGTTAGCTTAAGCTTAAACCCTACCCGACCAGGGGCCGATTGTTCGACCAGTGATTCTACTAACACCGCTATTAGCGCCAAACCACTATTGAATTTAAACCTTGGATTAGGCAGATTTAATCCTGTATTAGCGCTAAAAACGCTTCGAACAACCGGCCCCTGGACGATTTGAGGTATAGCGCAGCCCGAGGAGGCCTTCCCCAATAAATATATGTTTCTTAGTTCTCTATCTATGAGGGTCGAAGCTGGCCAAATCATATCTTTAGGTGAAGCTCTACCAGGAAATGTTTAAAAAATGAAGATGTCCGCTCTGATGACGTCACTGGTCGATTTTTTTTTATTTGAGCTCTTTTCTCTGAAAAAATTATAGGAAGTTATTATCTGATGTGAGAAGAATAATTGTTTGCACTTTTATAGCAGTCAAAATTGTGAAATGAAAACTACAAAAATGCAACTTTTCAGCTGAACTCTCATGACCACCATATTTTAATTTATCCGTGATCCTCTGCTTCGAGGGTTTTGCAATTTTTGTTTTTATTTTTTTAAATGTCATATACAACCTAAGCTAGATTTCAAGCGACCATGCCGCAAATTGGGACGTCCACAGAAACGACGGTTTCGTACAATGTGCATTCGCGACCGCGAGGACTATTCCGTCGAACTCCTAGTACCTCGCGCATTAATGTTGTAAGGATTTTACAGCTCTCTGCTGTGAACCGTGATCCGCCGGCACACCATGCTATGGGATGTGTTTCCCCTCATATAGTCCTCGTTGTATTTCTCCCTTATCAGGAGATAAAATATATATTCAAATGAAATATTCTCTGGATTCTACCCCCCCGGAGGATCTCTTCTAATTTTATGGTGTTTCTCCTGGCTTTGCGTCTAAAGCTGATCTCCATGGTAACGGAAGTCATACAGCTGACATGCGCTGTTCGGAGTTTCGGCGTGATACTGTGGTTTCAACATGGTTCGAAACGAGGTACTGATGTCCTACATTATCCGAGACCGTGCCGAGTGGTACAAAATGGCCCCCATCATAAATTCATATTAAGGAACGTCCGACCGAATCCGGAAGTGAATATTCGGCAGTCCAAAATCCTCACCTTCTCCGGGCGCGAACATGAGGACTCCTTAAAATTTTACCAAAGCGAGTAGGTCGATCCGTTGGGGTTTTTTTCAACACTTTAGAATGCCCTTAGAATGGATAACACTTTAACATATATGCCAAGAAAATGGCTGAATGAGGGGGTGGGAGCGAGATGGTCTTTTCATACATTTAAAAGATTTTTTTAGGAACGTTGGGTGAGGTTTAAGGAGGATTGTCCGTCTTCCCTTTTAAACCGTAGAGCAAAATCCATGCCTGAATCCATGCCTGTTTTGGATAAACTGAAATGTGCACTGCCCTAACTTAATTTGCCAGGAACTCATGACTATTTGTCAGGATCTCCGGCCTGGAACTCACCAAAATTATCATATATTTGAGAATCGGTTTTACCATGTCTGATTTGTTCAAAACACGCAACATGTCTTGTATCCAAGATATAGATTCTTTGTGATGATATCGCCGATGGAAGTCTTGATGATATGCATTGTGTATGTATTCTTGCCAAATGGAAACGTGACGGCACATGTACTTAAATTCGATTACTGGATGCATTACGTTTCATTCTCAGGGGACTTACTTAGCGTCCAGATTTGTGAGAAGTCTTTCGAGTTTTTCATATTCATCAAATTTGCTTTGGTATGCTGAGCCGTGTCTAGTTCTTCGTTATGCTGAATTTGATATCAAGTATTTCACATCATCTGTCTCTTCTTTAAAAAGCCGAAGAAAAAATCAATACGGAGCTGGATGAAATTTAATTCACAACTGACAAAGAAAGCTGACGTCAGTAGGCCTATTTACATTGTTGCTTTCTAAGAGAGTGACTGCACTTTTATATCGCTTGCTTTGATGCATTTACTCTTGTTCCAAAAGAATGTGTGACGTTTACATACGACAAACTCCTTTCTGTGTGACGGTAATGCAGTCGATATTTCTTTTCGTTTACTGAAATATCAGCCTCGAAATATTTGTGATATTCAATTGAATAAAAATGGAATACATTCTCGCTGATTTATTTTGGTATTTTTGAGGCTCTTATAGGTAGGAGTTTCTCTTGTACAAAAAAATATATGACACCTCAAAGCAACATTATATTTTCGTACAATCTACTAGGAAGTTTGACCATTTGAAGAATCAAATTGTTTTGGTTTGAGGTGTCTGTTTTGGTTTGAGGTGTCTTTTTTTTTTTACTCGAAAATACAAAAATAGACCCGAAAGCACATTTAGATCTGTGACGTTCGAGCGGTCAGAAAACGTCTATCTTTGCGGTGTACACGAGACTTGAGGCGGCCTGGTCTCAGGCCCCTGTGACAAATTGTCAGGCTGATGTGAACGCAGTCTCGTGTGACTGGAATTGGCCAACGAGGAAGGTCCGATTCAACCTGTCACCTTGTCTGGATCGAGGAGGTAGGATGGGGGGACCTGTAGAAACAACCAAGGCAATAATAAAGTAATAATATTGTATTCTGCTATGTACACAGCTCTGTACGCACACAATACCTGTAATAAAGATCCCTACTCTAGAGGTAGTTATCGTTAAGTGTTATCTTTATCTTAAAGAGAAAGACGAATAATATACAATATATACAAGAGACCCTATCTATGACGCGTCACGGCCCAGTCTCGTCCAGACTGGCTCTCGTCGTGGTATGGTACGGCGTCTCTGGTTCCTCTCCGGTCGTAGGCGTAGCCCTGGACTGTATGGAACGTCTACCGTGTCTAAGGTTACACGGCCCAGTTCATCTAAGCGTTATTAATCGTCTCTGGAATCCTCTCCGTATCACTGCCTCTCCTAGCAGTAGCCCTTCGGCGGCGTCGGCCTGTACGGCACCCCACAGCGTCTTCGGCGGCAGCCCCTTTCGGCTCGGCACTTCTCTGTTATCGGCGGCCCGAATTCGGCGACCCGAACATCGGCTCGGCAGACTTCACGTCTTCGGCTCGGCCCGATTTCGGCGACCCGTCTTCGGCTCGGCAGACTTCACGTCTTCGGCTCGGCCCGATTTCGGCGACCCGTCTTCGGCTCGGCAGACTTCATGTCTTCGGCTCGGCCCGATTTCGGCGACCCGTCTTCGGCGACCCGACTTCGGCCCTCACGGCGTTGACCCAAGAACGAGTTAATAGGCTCAGATTGTCTGCATATATATGTGGTAATAATGCCCTGGTCTCGGGGGTTATTATTACCTTACAGTGTAATGTCAATTAATATCAATGATTTGTAATAGAATTCAGAGTCTTGCGGCAAAGCATAATTCGAGCCCTGCGGCAGTGTAAATATGTACAGTGGATGTAAGCTTGTGTTATCAGTTACTCCTAGCCGAGGCCTGTGAATAACTAGTGTAGATGAGTGTGATTAGATCTATTCCGTCCCTAAGGCCGACGATCTTGTATGTGAGCGAGTATATGTAATTGATCGCATCTAGCCGAAGCCTGTATACGACCCGTGGGGGTAAGGTGAGTGAGTGAATTAGACGTACGCAATTCTCGGTCGTAACCTCGAACGCTAGTCTGTGTTGAAGTGCGACCTAGTGTGAGCTGTATGTGCAGATCTCGTCCCGAAGGCCGATGATCTGGTGTCTGTGTGTGAGTAAGTATTTGTAATCATGTAAAATACATAGCCAACGCTAGCGGTGATAATTTGCTATTAACCGAGGACTGCGGCAAAGTACTTCGGCCCGGTGCTCAGGTAGAGGACTACACTGAACCTGTTCCTATGTATGAATACCACTGGCTAATAAACAGTTAATCACCTATTGCCGAAGCAAAACGTTAGCCGCGGACAAAATACCAGACTTTAATGTTTAATACATACTGAATGGCATTTGTATGAAAATAGGCTGCAGGTGTGGGATATTTGGTGCTCTGTATTTCCCGTAGATATCGTTCGCACGGTACAGTTAGAAGTTAGACTTTAATGCGCAATGCATGCTGAATAACAACTACTGTAGACGTGCGAACCACTGTGGACTTCTCGTCCTCAGATACTGTGCGTGTTAGTATCTATTATTCCTAAGCTACATGTGTATGGCTCGGCTCTCGGCTTTCCAACCCAGTTCGGTGCTATTTCGGCAATAAATCGGCACTTTCGGCCCTTTCGGCGCATTTGCGGCGATCCTGTCTCTGTGCTCTCCCGCACGATACTTACTGGCCGAATGTCTATGACAGAATGCCGAACGTCCATTCTCCACGTCTTATATAGGCTCTGGCTCCCAGAATCCTTTGCGCGCCCAAACATGGCAGCCCCCATGAAACGAAAGTATAGACTCCGGCGGTGTTGGATTTCGTGTCAGATCAGCAGAGTTCGACTTCTCTCGCCCGGTTTCGATGCAAGATGCGTGTCAGGGATATTTACACTTCCCTCGCTGAAAGTTTCAGCGCACAGTTAATACAGGTAAGTCGAATATCCACCATTATCGGTCCATTCACAATGTTATTTAGAATGTCCGCATAGAACGAAAATAACATTCTCACGGGCATTTTCGTCACACTACCCACGCCTTCGAAAACACGACGCCCTCGTCGTGGAGCTCGGCACAGCTACCAATCACCGGTGAGTAGAACAAACACGCAGTCTTTTATCCGAATGTGTAGATAGTCCACAGTATAATAACAAAGGCTTCAATACGGTAGAATTACATCAGACATTCCTCCCAGCGGTCTGCTGGGTCGTCACTGAAGGAGGAGACATCAGGTCCCTGCTTTACGGCACTGACCAAACACTGCCGAATTACATTAATCCCGATAACGCGCGGGGCGTCTAATCTCTCGACCTCGGGTCGTCCGCCGCGGTTCTGTCTCGGCCTCGGCCGGGGGTAAAGCTTCCATCTCGAGATCCAATGGTGATGCAGACTGCAAATCAACCTCGAAATCGGCAAATCTCCGTGGTCGCCGTATCTCACGCCCGCCCCGGGTCAATCGAGGTCGCCGGTCAACAGTCGGCGTTCTGACGACAGTCGATGGTTCCATGGGGTAAGGAAAGATAGCCCCATGTCCGACGCTATCATCTGATTCTACATCTCCATCGTCGCCAGATGTTTCTTCAGACTCACTGGTGGACATCGCACGAACATAGAAAGGCTTCAGCTTGTCATGGTGAACAACCCGGAGACCTCCGTCCTCATCTGCAATGCGGTAGGTCACGTCCGTGAGAGCTTCCTTTATCACGTATGGTCCTGCCCAGCGGTCTCGTAGTTTCCGATTCTCTCCACGTCTTGGAGCAGAAATGTACAGGTAAACCTGGTCTCCAGGTTTGTACTTTTGCGGAAAGGTCTTGCTATCATATACCCTCTTCTGGCGCCGCAGGCTCTTCCCAGTCACTTCTCGGGCGTTACGATGAATCTCGTCCATCTCGTCCCGTAGTTCTCCTACCCACTCTGTAGGTTCCACTTGCTGACGTGGAGGAGCTCCCAGTACCAAGTGAGATGGCAGAGAGACTTCTCTCCCGAACACCATCATATTCGGCGAGAACCCTGTCGTCTCGTGGGCTGTAGCACGATAGGACATCACTACAAGCGGTATATGCAAGTCCCAGTCGCTTGGATGACGGTCAACACTGGCATGTAGCATTTGAGCTAATGTTCTGTTGAACCGCTCAATCATGCCATTCGATTGGGGGTGGTATGGCGTCGTCCTTGTCTTCCTCATCCCCAAAATTCGGCACATCCCTTTGAAAACTCGGCTCTCAAACTGGCGGCCTTGGTCCGAATGGATCGCCATTGGAACACCGAACTTGGTCACATAGTGTTCCACCACAGCCTGTGCAACAGTCTCGGCTTCTTGGTTGGGCATGGCAACGGCTTCGACCCAACGGGTAAAATAGTCTCCGATGACGGCAATATACTGGTTTCCACTGCCCGTCCCTGGCATTGGCCCAAGGATGTCGACTGCAATCCTCTCTCCCGGACAACCAGTCATCTGTCCACTGTGTGGTCCTCGCGGTTTGCGTCCAGCCTGCTTTCTTCTGTTACATACATCGCAGCTTCGGCACCATTGGCGTATGTCCGTCTGCAGGCCAGGCCAGGAATAGGCCTGCCTCACCTTCGCTAAAGTCTTCTTTACTCCGAGATGTCCACCGGTGGGACCGTCGTGGCACTCTCTTAACACTTTACGGCGCAAGGAACGAGGTACTACCAGCAGTCGTCGCTTGACCTTACCACGGTCATCCACCCAACGCCTAACCAACAGCGAATCGCAAATCTCCAACATATCGAAGGCACCCCACAGGCTCTTCGTGACGAGTCCGTACGGACTGACGTCTTCCCGGTTTGGTCGGCTACCTTGCCGCACCCAGTCGAGAACAGGTTGTAGGTCGGGATCTTCGGCCTGGGCTCGGCCGAATCCTTCGGTTGGCGACACCATCTCAATCACACGGGCGGCTGCCTGAACGTCATCGCTGCTTGATCGACCACACTGTTTGCATGGGATACGACTCAGTGCGTCGGCGTTACCATGTTTTCGACCCGGACGATGCTCGATGTTGAAATCGTAGACGCCAAGGGCCTGGATCCAACGGGCCAGCTGTCCCTCCGGTTCCTTGAACCGCATGAGCCATCGCAGCGAGCCGTGATCGGTGCGAAGCAGGAACTTCCGCCCAAACAGGTAGTGTCGAAAACATTTGACGAAATGCACAACAGCCAGCAGTTCTCTTCTCGTCACACAGTAGGCTCGTTCGGCCTTCGACAACACACGACTGGCGTATGCCACGACCTTCTCTTCTCCATCTATCACCTGCGACAATACGGCCCCGATGCCATAGTTACTCGCGTCCGTGTCCAAAATGAAAGGGAGTTTAAAGTCTGGCATAGCAAGCACAGGCGCGGTTGTCAGCTTGTCTTTCAGGGTGTCGAAGGCTTGCTGCGCTGTGTTGTCCCATATGAAGACTGTCTTCTTTTCAGTTAACTTATGCAGCGGCGCTGCAATGGTTGCAAAGTCCTGGATGAAACGTCGATAGTAGCTGCAGAGACCCAGGAAGCTCCGAACCTCGGTCTGCGAAACGGGTGGAGGCCAGTCTCGCACAGCACGGATCTTCTGTGGGTCTGTTCCAATCCCATTCTGTGATACTACGTGGCCCAGATACAGGACTTGTCGTGCCCCTATGACGCACTTGGATGGCTTGAGCTTAAGACCATGCTGTTTTAACCTCTCGAAGACCCCATCAAGACGCTGAATCATCTCGTCAAACGTTCGTCCAAAAACAATGATATCGTCAAGGTAGACGAGACACGTATCATAATGGAGTCCTGCTAGGATGGCTTCCATTAGCCGCTCAAAGGTCCCGGGCGCATTGCAGAGCCCGAACGGCATAACACGGAACTGGTACAGACCTTTCCTGGTTGCAAAGGCTGTCTTGCATCTATCTTCGGGGGACACTTCAACTTGCCAGTACCCTGACATTAAGTCAAGGGTACTCCACCAACTTGCACCTGCTAAAGAATCCAGAGAGTCGTCGATCCTCGGCAACGGGTAAGCATCCTTCTCTGTTATCTTGTTCAAAGCACGGTAGTCAACGCAGAAGCGCATTTTCCCGTCCTTCTTTTTCACCAGAACTACCGGCGCTGACCACGGTCCACTGGATGGCTCGACCACTCCACGCTGTAACATGTCTTCAACTTGCTCATCGATCATTTCACGGGCGTGAATCGGCGGTCGCCTCGGGGGAATGCGGATGGGTGGTGCACTTCCAGTCTTTATGTGATGTTGTACCATCGTCGTTCGACCTAGATCAGTATCGTCCTTAGCGAACAGGTCAGTATATCGGGTGACCAAATCTTCTACAGCCAGGGCTTGGTCTGTCTCTAGGCCTTCGCTGGATCGTCGAACCAGATCTGTAAGGTGGTCTGGACATGCGCTGGTCGGCACGGCAAGCCTCTGTCTACTAGGTTTCGCACGGCTCGGCGTCGACGCTTCGGCCGCACTCGAAACTTGATCGTCCACTACTTCTACTTCACCCATACGGCCACAGAGTGTCCCGGCCTGGACTACAGTCGGATCTGAGGACAAGTTGAGAAACCTCAGAGTGACTTCGCAGTCGCGGTCAACCTCGGTGAGGACCCTGGCCACCATGGCTCCTGTCTTCTGGGTAAACTCCGGTTCGTTTTCAATCATCCCTACCTCGCCTGGTAGGCCTCCACGAACTTTTCCTGTTACAACGGCTTCGGCTCCAGCAGGAATAGTCACAGTCTCGGTCACGGCTACACGGTAACAGCCTGCGCTCCCCACGACCTCGCATTGGATGTAGCGGCCACCATACTTGACCTTGTGGCGCTCCGTGTCGATCTTGGTACAGTGGGTGCTGAGGAAGTCGTACCCAAGGAGAGCGTCCACTGTCAGTTCCCCGACTATCATCTTCTGTGTTCGTGTGGTACCGTCTATAGTGATTTTAAAATCAGCTTCACCTTTCAGGGGCATCAGCGTACCGTCAGCCATACGAATACTAGCGTAAGATGGGCTACTCAAGGCTGGTCTGAGCCGCGGACTCAGCTGCTGGTATACTTTCTCGCTCAGGAGGGAAATCGACGCCCCCGTGTCAACACAACACCACATCTTCACTGGCCCGATCTTGGCAGGCAAATAGAGTCCAGCTTCCCCGGAAGTATTAACTTTGGGAGGATTCTTGGGCGATCTCGGCGGTTTAGAGTCATCTGTTCTGGACACATCTGGACAGTCCGCCCGGTAATGACCCTCTCTGCCGCACGACCAGCAAGCGTTACTTCGCTTCCGATTCCCATACGTCCGTTGTTGACCTCTGGTGTATCTTTGTGGTCGTCGCCGTGGTTGAGGTTGAGACTTTCGCATTATTTCTTCCATCAATTCTTTGATATGTTTTCTCAGCCGAGCTTCAGATTCTTCGTCATCCTCAGAGGTTGCAGCTAATCCCTCACCTTTACTAGGAACCGTGGACTTCGCGGTTGCCCAAGTCTTACGGCGTTGCGAGGACTTGAATGCTTCTACTTCTACAGCAGAGTATACAGCTGCATCTAAGGTCTTCGGCCGCGTCTGCCATACAAGAAATCTAAGCTCGTCTCCAATAGCCTCCAAAAACTGATCCTTTGCCAAGGTATCTTGTACGCCATCCCCGGCATCGGGATATGCCTGTTGTGCAAGCCGAATTAATGCCTGAGCTAGGCCCGGAAAATCTTCTGACTTCTCTCGGTATCTGGATTTTAACTGCGTTTTATACAAATCCAATTGATTCGGCGGGGCAAAACGCTTCTCCAAGGCATCCCTCAATCGTCCATAGTCAGCGCTCCCTGGTTCTGATTTCAAGCTGGCCAACAGCTGCTGGGCCGATCCTCGGAGGGCGACGGCCAGATATTGACCCCGTTGTGAGTATGTCCATCCGTTGATAGCAGCACAGTGGTCGAAGTGGGAGAGATAATCCCGTAATGGCGTTGTCCCATCATAGGTAGCTGCCTTTGCCGCAGTCAACATCGGTCGCCTCGCCTCAACCGCAGGAGTCGATGTCTGTAATGGCTGCCTCCAGCTCCTGGGATCATCTCGTCCTCTCCTCGGCGGCGGCGGCGTCTGATCGCAACCCTGCTGCGACCCGGACATACATTCGGTTCGGCGGTAATCATCAACCATTTCGGCAGCCCCACAACTCGCATTCAGCTCTGCGGCGTCGTTTTCAGTGTCCGGTCGTCTGATCGCCTCTCTTTCCTGAATCTGACTGGCATTGATTCTGGACATCTGGATCGCTATCACCGATACAGTCCTGGCCATAGACCCCATGGTTTGTCGTAGCTCGGCAATCTCTTCCATCATCTGTACGGTCGAATCGTCGTCACGGTGTTCGTATCGGCCCCGAGACCGTCGTTATCAGAACCAGAGTCTTTAGGGGCTCGATAACTTCCATTCACGTCGGGCAACGTCTGCCACGCAGGTATCGGCGACAGGTCAGCTGGGGGAGCCGACAGCACTGTGTCCAGCTCTACTGTGGACAGGTCCAGCAAATCCACTCTCTTCGGTGCCTCAAACGCTGATCGTCCGGTCCCCACTCCTCGTCGTGACTCTTCTGGGTCTCTCGGAGTTGGCGTTGTGGACAGCTGCCGCTGGCTTCTCGTCCTCCATGACAGCGAGTCGCTGTCCGCTGGACGTAGTTCGGCGCCGACATCTCCAATATTCATCATGCTTGGTTTTCTAGCTTCTTCCCAGCGTGGTCCCTTCTCCATCGGTTTCCCGGTGTTGGCCATCCCACCGCTGCCACCAGTTGTGACGTTCGAGCGGTCAGAAAACGTCTATCTTTGCGGTGTACAAGAGACTTGAGGCGGCCTGGTCTCAGGCCCCTGTGACAAATTGTCAGGCTGATGTGAACGCAGTCTCGTATGACTGGAATTGGCCAACGAGGAAGGTCCGATTCAACCTGTCACCTTGTCTGGATCGAGGAGGTAGGATGGGGGGACCTGTAGAAGCAACCAAGGCAATAATAAAGTAATAATATTGTATTCTGCTATGTACACAGCTCTGTACGCGCACAATACCTGTAATAAAGATCCCTACTCTAGAGGTAGTTATCGTTAAGTGTTATCTTTATCTTAAAGAGAAAGACTAATAATATACAGTATTTACAAGAGACCCTATCTATGACGCGTCACGGCCCAGTCTCGTCCAGACTGGCTCTCGTCGTGGTATGGTACGGCGTCTCTGGTTCCTCTCCGGTCGTAGGCGTAGCCCCGGACTGTATGAAACGTCTACCGTGTCTAAGGTTACACGGCCCAGTTCATCTAAGCGTTATTAATCGTCTTTGGAATCCTCTCCGTATCACTGCCTCTCCTAGCAGTAGCCCTTCGGCGGCATCGGTCCGTACGGCACCCCACAGCGTCTTCGGCGGCAGCCCCTTTCGGCTCGGCTCTTCTCTGTTATCGGCGGCCCGAATTCGGCGACCCGTCTTCGGCTCGGCAGACTTCACGTCCTCGGCTCGGCCCGAATTCGGCGACCCGTCTTCGGCTCGGCAGACTTCATGTCTTCGGCTCGGCCCGATTTCGGCGACCCGTCTTCGGCGACCCGACTTCGGCCCTCACGGCGTTGACCCAAGAACGAGTTAATAGGCTCAGATTGTCTGCATATATATGTGGTAATAATGCCCTGGTCTCGGGGGTTTATTATTACCTTACAGTGTAATGTCAATTAATATCAATGATTTGTAATAGAATTCAGAGTCTTGCAGCAAAGCATAATTCGAGCCCTGCGACAGTGTAAATATGTACAGTGGATGTAAGCTTGTGTTATCAGTTATTCCTAGCCGAGGCCTGTAGGTAACTGGTGTAGGTGACTGTGATTGGATCTGTTCCGTCCCTAAGGCTGACGATCTTGTATGTAAGCAAGTATGTGTTATTGATCGCATCTAGCCGAAGCCTGTATACGACCCGTGGGGGTAAGGTGAGTGAGTGAATTAGACGTACGCAATTCTCGGTCGTAACCTCGAACGCTAGTCTGTGTTGAAGTGCGAGCTAGTGTGAGCTGTATGTGCAGATCTCGTCCCGAAGGCCGATGATCTGGTGTCTGTGTGTGAGTAAGTACTTGTAATCATGTAAAATACATAGCCAACGCTAGCGGTGATAATTTGCTATTAACCGAGGACGGCGGCAAAGTACTTCGGCCCGGTGCTCAGGTAGAGGACTACACTGAACCTGTTCCTATGTACGAATACCACTGGCTAATAAACAGTTAATCACCTATTGCCGAAGCAAAACGTTAGCCGCGGACAAAATGCCAGACTTTAATGTTTAATACATACTGAATGGCATTCGTGTGAAAATAGGCTGCAGGTGTGGGATATTTGGTGCTCTGTATTTCCCGTAGATATCGTTCGCACGGTACAGTTAGAAGTTAGACTTTAATGCGTCATGCATGCTGAATAACAACTACTGTAGACGTGCGAACCACTGTGGACTTCTCGTCCTCAGATACTGTGCGTGTTAGTATCTATTATTCCTAAGCTACATGTGTATGGCTCGGCTCTCGGCTTTCCAACCCAGTTCGGTGCTATTTCGGCAATAAATCGGCACTTTCGGCCCTTTCGGCGCATTTGCGGCGATCCTGTCTCTGTGCTCTCCCGCACGATACTTACTGGCCGAATGTCTATGACAGAATGCCGAACGTCCATTCTCCACGTCTTATATAGGCTCTGGCTCCCAGAATCCTTTGCGCGCCCAAACATGGCAGCCCCCATGAAACGAAAGTATAGACTCCGGCGGTGTTGGATTTCGTGTCAGATCAGCAGAGTTCGACTTCTCTCGCCCGGTTTCGATGCAAGATGCGTGTCAGGGATATTTACACTTCCCTCGCTGAAAGTTTCAGCGCACAGTTAATACAGGTAAGTCGAATATCCACCATTATCGGTCCATTCACAATGTTATTTAGTCACAACATCATTGATCAGCTAATCTGATCATTATTAACTTAGCTTCCCTTTATTGAACATAACCAGATTTATATCCTAGGCTATTCTGCCCCGTTCTCTTTTACGGGATTTAGCCATGTTGTCTGCTGTCTGTGTTTAAGGGTATATGATGGGTTCGACTGAACCGTTATTATTAATAAATAGTCTATTCTCAGTAATACGTCTCAGTGTTTTGAAGTTGTTAGTTATACATGTACAGGGATGCTAATGTAAGATGTCAGAAATTTTGTTCTACATTATGCATCCAAGTAAGGCACTCATAAGGTATATTTGACTCAATATCCGAATAGTGTACCACATCTCCCAAGTAACCAAATTGAACATGTGAACATATAATAGATTGCGACTTTGATCCACTCCAAGCGCCCAAACTTTTGTATGAATGGAAACCTGTCAATCTGTACCACAAAAGTAGACCCGGATGGGTGTAGGTATTGTAGAGATCTTTTCACCACGGATTCGGTAAATTTCGCGTCCATTCCGAGAAGCAAGTCAAGTGGCGCAAAAACATGTGATCATCAACAACCAATCGTTTGGTGGTGGGTTGACAAGTCGGCTCACCTCATCGTTTTCTGTGTGCAGATTTGTCTCTGTCATAACAGAGGTGTGTAGCAAATAATTACAACGAATGATCTTTGAAATGAAAAACATTTTCTTTTGTAATAAAGCGTCTGTGTTCCAAGCTGCCATAAGTCTGCAACCGTCATTGTAATTTTTGTTTTAATTTATGATCTTTTATCGGCAATAATTTCAAGAAATAGTGTCATTTCCGGCTGTGATCTCCAGGCAGAGGTCGCAGCACAGACCAACCTCCCCACAGCGCATGCTCCATTTCGCAGGCTTCATTACCATCCCTGCCACCAATAGCGGAAGTTGACCTTTACTACGTTGCTATGACGTATAGGGGAAACCAACCAACGCACGGTTCAGTTTGAATCCGGCCGAACAACTCCTTTAGTGTTGCACATGAGCGAACTACTTTTCATATGCTCTGTCCAGATAAACAGGGGAAATTATCTCCAGATAATTATTTTTACCGCTAGGTCAACAGAGGTATTATGCAGACTTCAAAAGTAATCGAAATATTCGGTAAACATCTATTTTGCTGTGACGGGTGAGGCAGAGTCTATGATGCCTCGGTGTTCTGTAACCACACTGCGAGGAGTTCGCACGGAATTCCCCGGGATATTTTTGGAGTGAGTGAGTGAGTAGGATTTAACGTCGTTTTCAACATCACGACGGTGCCTACATGTGCCAGAACACGAGAGTGTCCACTGTACTGTCCTCTCTTCGGAAAGATTAAACAGTCAGATAACCAAGATACGATACGATGTCAATCAAAAGTCTTTATTTACTTTAGTTCAAGACACTGTGATGATGATCCGTATGTATGTACGCGTGGATGCGTGTGTGGTAAAAGGCTAAAAGAAAAAGAAAGAAAACAATGGAATTACTCTTAATTGTTAGAACATAATCTGCTTTCAGAATTAAAAGTTTCAGTAACATCCCTGCCACAAAAAGACGGACTACTTTCAAATCTGAAGTCGAAAGCGAGGCTTTACACATAAAAAACGGAAGTATTCCTACGCAGAAACAATTAATGGCAATGTGTGGCAGAGGTTATGTTTACGTTCACGTGTTTGGGAAAACAGATTTCTCATATGCTTGACATTTAACGTTAACTACACAGATTAAGTGTGTCAAAACAACTGTCTAGACTAGATAATACAGCAATGACAGCTTGCGGTAACAGTCTTCAAACAGAAAGAGAGTCCATAAATCTACAGTCAGTTCAGTGTTGTTTTCGCGGGAAAAACAACAGCCTGCTCAACACGATCAAATGTTCACTACAGTTCAATGTTACTTTCACACATTCCAAACAGTTAAAATCGTGCTACATAGAACAGTTGTCGGAACTTTCAACGACTTATGATCACCACGGAAAACATAATTACAGTTACAGTACTCACACGGTGGTTAGCTGACGCTTGACGAAAGTCACTTGTAGATTTTCAGTTTGTCACCGGCATGGTCTCACTTCGTAGAGAGAATAAAATAACTCTAAACACAGAAGAGTTACATACGTCCACAAATTATACGCACTGAAAGGAGTGTACTTCTACGTGTAGTACACACGAGATTTAAACAGGTTATGTAGTAACAGCACACTCCCCGTCTGAAAGTGTAGAACACGTTTTCACTAGTTCACTGATTACAACTGTCTGGCGAGTATAACAACACAAGTTCGGTGATTGGTCGAAGATACTCTGTAGATTTTCCGTTCCGAGAGATACGAATGATCACTTTGCGAATCTTGCCGTCGTGTCCTGGAATAGCCTTGGTAACGCGTCCTACAGGCCATTCATTCCTATGTAATTCCTTCTCCTTTAAGAGAACAATATCGTTGTCCCTTATGTTGGGACGCGATTCCTTCCACTTGCGTCTGGTCTGCAGAGTCTGCAAGTATTCACGCTGCCAACGATGCCAGAACGTGTCCGCTAACACTTGGACACACTTCCATTGGGCCTTGTAGAGGTCCTTGAGATCCAAGTCTGCCAAGAGTTGAACAACATGGTCAGTCTTTTGAGTCAATAATGTTGACGGGGTCAGGATGGTGGGGTTCTCAGGATCTGATGATACGGGTACGATGGGTCGGGCATTGACGATGGAACACACCTCTGCCATAAGTGTGCACAGAACTTCATGTGTTAGATTCTTCAGAGACATTTCTTTCAGCATCGAATCCAAGATGCGTCGAGTGACTCCTATCATCCTTTCCCAGACACCACCCATGTGGGAGGAGTGGGGTGGGTTGAACCGCCAAACAATTTCGTTGTCGTACAGAAAGTCCTTGACCGATCTCTGTTCCAAGTTGGTCTGCATATTCAAACTGTTGACAGTTCCAATGAAGTTAGAGCCTTGGTCGGAGCAGAATTCTTTGACTTTGCCTCTGATTCCGATGAATCTCCGTAGTGCATTTATGAATCCTGAAGTTCCCATATCTTCGATCACCTCGATATGAATGGCCCTTGTGGTAAAGCACGTGAAGATTATTGCCCAACGCTTGCTATTTGACAGTCCTCCTCTGGTTCGTCTTGCCACGACGGACCAGGGGCCGAAGGCGTCGACACCCACGTAAGTAAACGGAGGCGCTGGCTTCAAACGATGGGGCGGTAGATCTGCCATCTTCTGGAGTTCTTGTTTACCACGCAGCTTCCGGCATGTGACACATTTGTGAAGAATTGATGCAATCAATCTTTTTCCACCAAGGATCCAAAATCCTGCGGCTCTGATGGCGCCCTCTGTGAAATGACGTCCCTGATGTTTCACGGTTTCATGAAAGTGTCTCACTAGAAGTGTAGCAACATGATGATGTCTTGGGACAACTATCGGGTTCTTTTCCATGGTGGTGAACTCGGATCTGCTGATGCGGCCTCCCACTCGGAGTAATCCATCACTGTCAAGAATGGGATTCAAGGTAAGTAATGGACTTGCCTTAGGTAAGGATGTCTGTTCCTGCAGAGAGGTAAGTTCTTGGTTGAAGGCATCGCGTTGGACTTCCTTTATTATCAGTTGTCTTGCTGCCTGGAAAAGTTCAACGCTCCGGGAATCTGTGCAAATATGCCACCCCTCACAAAGATTCTTGTTGCTGTAAGATTGCGCAATGTGTTTCAAATGTGCTATCGTCTTTATCAAGGTTTTCCAGTTAGAGAATCTCTCAAATTTTGCAGAGCCCAAGGATTCCTTTGACAGAATGTTTGTTGTTAATGATGTCACATTTGGGCGAATTTCCTTGTCATGGTCGGGCTCCACAAGTGAGTACGTCTCATGAACTTGGGTTCCATGGTCAACAAGATGTGACGGTCCAACAATCCAGGCGCTGGTTTCCATTTGAGCTGCTGGGAGTGATCTCGTAGCCAAGTCAGCTGGATTCTTGTTAGTAGCTACATAAGTCCATTGATCGGGTGAGGTGGATCTCCTAATGCGTTCCACTCTGTTAGAGACGTAGATATGGAATCTCCTAGACTCATTGCAGATATATCCTAACGCCACCTTACTATCTGTGTAGAAATGAGTCGAGTCTGTGGTGATCTCCAGTTGTTCCAGGATGATATCGTGAAGTTCAACCGCCAATACTGCTGCGCAGAGTTCCAATCTAGGAATTGTATGTCCATGCGTGGGGGCAACCTTCGCTTTTCCTAGAACAAATCCAGACTCCCGATTTCCATCCTTGTCTGTTGTTAGAAGGTAGGCCACAGCAGCTATAGCTTGTTCTGAAGCATCCGCAAAGATGTGAAGTTCCTTGCTTACAATGTTGTTGAATGAGGTTCCTGCATAAGTTCTACGTATGTGGAGTTGTTCCACAGATTTCAAAGAATCCTTCCATGCTTCCCATTCGTTTTGCTGTTCCACTGGGAGTGGATCATCCCAATCCTTTGTCCCGGAGATAACATTACGTAAGAAGATCTTCCCTTGGACAATGACGGGTGCTATGAAACCTAGGGGATCAAACAAACTGTTGACTGTCGACAGGATACCCCTCTTAGTGAATGGTTTCTCTTCATTCGACACCTTAAAGGTAAACGTATCGGATTCTAAGTTCCAAGCCAAACCCAAGCTACGTTGCATAGGCAGGGTGTCAGTTGCAAGGTCAAGCGCCTTAAGATCTTTAGCTCGATCCTCGGGAAGGAATGCGCCCATGACGTCAGGAGAATTAGAGGCGATCTTGTGCAGACGAAGTCTACCATTGCTCCATAGGGCTTGTTGCGTTCTTTTCAGAAGGTCGATGGCTTCAGCAGTCGTGGGCAAGGAAGTTAATCCGTCGTCCACATAAAAGTTCTTCTCGACGAATTGCTTCGTGTCACTTCCGAATTCTTGCTCTGACAGTTGAGCTGTCAGTCGTAGTCCATAGGTCGCAACCGCTGGAGAGGGACTATTACCGAAAACGTGAACACACATACGATATTCAACTAGTTCTTTCTCAGGATCATTGTCTTTGTACCAGAAGAATCTTAAAAAGTCCCGGTGATAGTCCTTCACTTCGAAACAGTAAAACATTTGCTGAATGTCTGACATTAAGGCAATGGGTTCCCTTCGGAATCGAAGGAGGATTCCCAGTAAGCTATTTGTCAAGTCTGGGCCAGACAATAGTACATTGTTGAGAGAGATGCCTTCATACTGTGCGGAAGAATCAAACACTCCCCTAATTTGATCAGGCTTCTGGGGATGGTACACACCAAAGATGGGCAGGTACCATACTTCCTGGTCTTCCTTGAGAGGAGGGGCCAATTCGGCATGTCCTTGGTCGAATATCTGGTTCATGAAAGTGACAAAATGTTGTTTCTTCACAGGGTTCTGGCGAAGACTTCGATCAAGAGTATGTGCTCTATTCAGGGCTTGTGGTCGATTGTTCGGCAGCCTTTGCCTGTTATGGCGAAATGGAAGTGGAGCTTCCCATTTCCCTCGTGAATTCTTAGAAATATTTGTGTCCATTATTTCCAGGAATTGCTTGTCCTCGATAGACAGTCCAGGTTTGTTGTCATCTTTTGTTCTGTTGAACACTGAAGATCCAAGATCGTCCTTGTTGCAAGTGACATTTGACGAAGTCTTGAAGGATGAGAAATCAGTTTGACACGAATCAATATTGCTCTTAAGTTTAAATTCACTCGTGCATGGCTTAAAGATGGAGGGCCGTCCATTTGTGAGCAGATGAGTTTTATTCACGTTGACTAGGTCGGGTTTGTGGGCTTGCCCCAAGCAGGCCTCTCCAACTATCACCCATCCTAATGACAGTTTCTGTGCATAAGGGCTGTTTCGAGGTCCGGTTAACTGATCGTGGACGTGATGAGCTTCAGGCACATCTCTGCCGATCAGAACGAGAATATGGGCTTGATCATCCAATGGAGGTATATGTTGCTTAATGACGTTTAAGTGTCCATGATATTCTGCAACCTCTGGAGTAGGGATTTCATCCCGAATATTTGGGATCTCATTACATTCTGTCAGGCTGGGAAGTTCAAGTTGAGTGCTACCGTCGAGGGCTTCAACTATGTATCCTCCGACTCTCCTTCCAGACGTTTGCATGGTACCTGCACATGAGGAAAGGATATATGGAAAAGATTCACCTTTAATGCCGAAAAGTTCGAAGAACTCCGAGTTGGCCAACGATGTGTTGCTCTGGTCGTCCAAGATGACGTATATTCTCTTACTGTCAGCCGGTTTCCCTTTGGGGTATACCTGAACCAGTATAGTCTTTGCACAGGATTTCCCGGTGAAACCGCTGCCGCAAACTTGAGTGCATTTCGAAGATACAGGGGAGGATTGTTGATGAACAGTGTCCGATTCAAGAGACTCCCCGTCATGGACTGATGAAGGTGTGCGCGATTTGCTGCTTTCTTGTTCTGTCACAAGAATGTGCAGAGCTGAAGGGTGTTTTTCACTGCCACAGTCTGTACACTCGATTGTTGCCTTACATGCCTTGGCCATGTGTTGTGTAGATGCGCAACATTTGAAGCAAACACCATGCTCTTTAAGAAGTAGTTTCCGCTCATGAATAGGTTTTGCTTTAAATCCCTTGCACTGGTTTAGTGGATGCTTTGTCCGGTGTATCGGGCAATACTTATCCGGGTTTGGAACATCAATCTTTGATGGTTGTGGTGTGTCCTTTTTTCCAGAAACCTCAGTCTTTCTGGTTGTAACCATATTTCTGGAGGTTATGCCAAATGCTGCGGGTTTTTCCTTTTTTCCGGCAGCGGTCACTGGGATATCGTACGAGAAGCTGGGGTCATTCTTGATTTTACTCATGTCCCTCATAAACTGTGCAAAATACCAGAAAGGTGGGAAGGATACACTATGGCGCCGTTTATACTCCACAGCTCTGTTTGTCCATTTCTCTTGAAGGGTGTATGGAAGCTTTCTGACGATTGGGATAACTCCTGTGCTGGCGTCGAAATAACCCAACAGGGATTTATAGTTGTCATCCTCCTTGAGAGCTTCAATTTCAGAGACGATATCTGACAGGTCATAGAGTTTCTTGAAGTCCTTGTTGCCAAGCTTAGGGAAATTCTCCAATTTCGATTTAAGGGATGCCTCCACCATTTCAGGGCTTCCGTATTTTTCATCAAGCCGGGCCCAAACTCTGTATAATCCATTCTCAGGATTATGGATGTTGGAGGCCCGTATGCTGAGGGCATGACGAGACGATTCAGATCCGAGCCATTTAACCAATAAGTCCATTTCCTCGTTGTTGGAGACATGTAACTCTGTCATAATACTTTTGAAACTGGCTTTCCATAATGCATATGTTTCTGGTTGGTCGTTGAATGTTGTCAGTCGTGACAACAGAAGATCTTTTTTTAGAAGAAATCGTGTCAGTTCAGATGTGACAGAGGTCTCTTCTGGGTAACGAGGAGGTGACCGGAATCGAATGTTTCTCCCGAAATCCGCCGTGGGAGGAGTGAATGGAGTTGTATATGGATTCAGTTGTGGGATAGATGTACCTTGGATATTGGTGTTCATGCGAAGATCTGATAATCCCTGCTTGTCTTGCTCCACAAATTTTTTCTCATGAAATGTGGTGTGCTGAGCATCCATCACGGAAGTTGAATGTCGGAGAACGTACTGATTTGTCCTTTCTACAGGATTGTCGGAAGGAAGGCCAATATCTATACGGTTAAGATTTCTACTGCTGCCTTCGCTGTTTGCAGTCTGCAGGACTCGCACTTCAGCCTCGACAGCTGCCGCTTCTTTCTGGTGCTTTAATAGTTCTAGATCTGCAGCTAGTTCCGCTCCCTTCATATCAGTTTCCGCGGCCAATTTCTTTAATTCACGTTCTCTGACCGCAAACTCCACTTTTAAGCGTGCAGCTTCGGCCTTTGCCCTTTTCCTAGATAATGCAGAACTTGTATTTGACATTTTAGAATTTGCACCTTGGTTCGATCTTGGTTTCGATTTCAAGGATGATATATGTGAAAGCCTTTCCAACGCTTCTTGAATTTGGCGATCAATGTTTCTTAGCCCATCGTTTACGAGCAGATCTCGGTCCGAGTTTATCGTGAGTCTTTGTTCTAATTCTTCTTGCATTCTTCCTGACCTAATTAGAAACTCATTGTAGTTTGAAGCTACCTTCCTGTAATCATCATAGCTCTTGAGAATTTTCTTCTCTTCAGCCCGAAGGAAATTGATGTCTAAAGGTTGAGACGTATCAGCGACATTTAGCAATGCTTGGTCCACTTTAGTCCAAACAGTTTCTAATTTCTGAAGATGTTCATTTTTAAGACCTTCAAAATGTTCAAATCCTTTACTAGTTAATGTTCTTGCTCTATTTGATGTATCTGTGAAAGGATTTTCTTCCCCTTGCCATTCCTCTTGGTATTGATCCATTGTTTGTATTTATCTGGTTTATAGAAATCCTGTTTTGTCCTCAATTGCTGTTTAGGTGATGACCCAGTGTCGTTGTCATGACGACAGTTGACGGCGGTCCAGTATACCCGTAGCAGTATGAAGGAAAAGTGTGGTGAGCTCTGTTAAGTGTATTTGGTCAAACAGCTGGTCGTCGTCCTTTTACTGTACTGTCCTCTCTTCGGAAAGATTAAACAGTCAGATAACCAAGATACGATACGATGTCAATCAAAAGTCTTTATTTACTTTAGTTCAAGACACTGTGATGATGATCCGTATGTATGTACGCGTGGATGCGTGTGTGGTAAAAGGCTAAAAGAAAAAGAAAGAAAACAATGGAATTACTCTTAATTGTTAGAACATAATCTGCTTTCAGAATTAAAAGTTTCAGTAACATCCCTGCCACAAAAAGACGGACTACTTTCAAATCTGAAGTCGAAAGCGAGGCTTTACACATAAAAAACGGAAGTATTCCTACGCAGAAACAACTAATGGCAATGTGTGGCAGAGGTTATGTTTACGTTCACGTGTTTGGGAAAACAGATTTCTCATATGCTTGACATTTAACGTTAACTACACAGATTAAGTGTGTCAAAACAACTGTCTAGACTAGATAATACAGCAATGACAGCTTGCGGTAACAGTCTTCAAACAGAAAGAGAGTCCATAAATCTACAGTCAGTTCAGTGTTGTTTTCGCGGGAAAAACAACAGCCTGCTCAACACGATCAAATGTTCACTACAGTTCAATGTTACTTTCACACATTCCAAACAGTTAAAATCGTGCTACATAGAACAGTTGTCGGAACTTTCAACGACTTATGATCACCACGGAAAACATAATTACAGTTACAGTACTCACACGGTGGTTAGCTGACGCTTGACGAAAGTCACTTGTAGATTTTCAGTTTGTCACCGGCATGGTCTCACTTCGTAGAGAGAATAAAATAACTCTAAACACAGAAGAGTTACATACGTCCACAAATTATACGCACTGAAAGGAGTGTACTTCTACGTGTAGTACACACGAGATTTAAACAGGTTATGTAGTAACAGCACAGTCCACAGTTCCTATTATTCTGTATAGTCGGGGCTGTTAGGGATATTTTGGTTCACATTCTTCCAAAAGCACCAAATTTGGCCCATATGTCGCCCATACCATACTATTTCGATTTTTGACGGGCGCCAAGACGGGCGCCCCCAAGGGCCGCCATATTCGGCGAAATTCAATATGGTCGCCATCCTGGTTATAGTTGAATAACTAAAAGGGCTAGAAATGTGAATAATAGCACTTTTTAGTGGTTTTTGGGGTCGGAGAATCTGATTGTGATCTTATTTCAACGATTTTAGGTCAAGGTAACCTTTAAGGTCACCCTAAAGGGCATTTTGGGGACAAATTCGCCATTATCAGTGGTTTTGGGGCAAGATATATAAACTGCCTCGTTCTATTGGTTTCCAGGTTTGAGTAACCCGAATCTGGCCTTATTTTGGCGATTCGGGGCAATATTTCATTAGAGAGTCGCGATAGAGGTCATCCGAACCAGAGGTCAATTGTAGGTATAACACCAAAAGAACCACAAATAATACCATAGTGGTTTGTGGCATTCTCCGATTCTGATCCTATTTTGAAGATTTGAGGTCAACCCATTTTGGGGTCAAAGGTCAAAGATCAACAGTTACCACTAAGAACAATCGAACGAAGAGTATTCAGGAACAAAATATATTAAAATACTCCGGAGATGACATCTGCTGACAAAATGCTATAACTACGCCGCTACGCCGCTATGTGTATTTAAATGTTCGAAATACAATACAAAGACCGCTTTAGCAACAATATACCAATGATTATTGGTATCTATACAGGAACTGTGAAGTCGGGTCGCACGCACCCAGTAAGGCTGTGGAAGAGGGGTAGTGCCAAGGATTTGACGGACCGAGATCGGAACAAACGGTATGGACTGAATGTCACAATATTTCTTTCCAGTACCGAAGTCCACCAAGGGTTCCGATAGACCGAGGCGCTGTCCATCGTGCGAACATAGGCTGTTGTATGCCCCTTCTCCGTGGCATGTGCTGGATACAGGAGGACCCTAGTGTCCGCCTCGGAATGGTTGCACGGTTGAAGTATTGTGAGGTCATAACGCCTGTTGAAGAACACGGACTCAAAACGGGTACACAGAAGGAGCTTTCCGCTCATGTCAGTCTTGGACATCTGTGTTCTGATGAATGAGAACGGCTCCTTTTTGTTAACATCTTTTAAAGGTCAACCCAAACGCTCTGAGGTCAAAAATATAAAAAAATAGTCCTTTCGATTCTGAAAATAATGATATTTTTTCATAATTTTGTGCAGTCTGGTTGGCGAGATATTGCCGTTTGAAAGGTGAAAATCGCTCTCCTGTCAATTCCAGCTGTGACGTCACGGAGGGAAGCCGTCTTGTATTCTCTATGTTAAAGCCGTATACCACAGTCGTAAGTAGCTGCTTATTTCTGGAGATTTTCGGAGTATCGGGACATCATTTGTTAAATATGCCGCGACGTTGTGTAGTGGGAGGTTGCAGTTTTACTACAGATGACGGTGTTGGTATTCATTTGTGGCCTAAAGACGAGAAAATCGCTGCAAATTGGACGAAATTTGTACGCAACACGAGAGTGTGGAAAGAGGGCCTGAGCCAGTACTCGTATAATTTGCTCGGCACATTTTGACAGAAATTAGACATCATTCGAGGACATCTACAGCGTAGCAGTTGAATTCGGGTACAAACCAAAACTAAAGAGAACAGCTATTCCAACTATCAAACCTAAGAACAATCAGAATGTGACGGCAAAGAAATCGGACAAGGAGAATCTATCACGGACATCGGCTGAACGAACCTAGCCTGCAAGCGAGGTCTCGGGCCGGGCAGGGAGACGGCTGTACATGCCCTGCTCGCTCTCGCGTGGCATTTGTTGCTTGAGCACCTGCAGGTTAGACTGGATGAGTCTCTATTTCATATATACTATTTAATAATACTAAAATGATCTTTCATAAATATATATACGCTTGATAAGTAAATAAATAAAAAAACACCAATTGGAGTGAATGGCTGTAAATACAGAAGTGATAATAATACTTTCATAATCCCTTGACATTTGAGATTGTGGGAATATCATTCGATTTCAATTTAATTGAGGTAATTTGTCGAAAATTGAGCAAATGTGAATGCCGATCCACTCACCATGGCTTACTTTTCGCCATGAATGTCCAAAGTATTTTTATCAAACTATATAATTCTGAAATTGGTATTTCATGGGGATTATGGGAAAACAAACAAAATTCAAATCGGACGTATATCAGTAGAGTTATCAACAGTTTACTGTCCATACTGCCGAATCCCGGAGTTTATCCCCTCGAAAAGGCTGCCTCGGTCAGTAACAACAATAACAACACAGATGTGCTCGTTCTTTACATCACAGAATCGTTCTACATTCAATACAGTTTGAAATATATGGACATTTGCTCTTATAGATGACGATAATAAGGTTTCCAGTCAAGTTGCATACCAATCACTATTCAACAAACGACCTCTCCGAATCCTGTCGTCGTCGAGTTCCACGTTGTCAGAGTGCATGGTTGTCACTGTCAGAATCGGAGCCGTACGGCTCAAATTGATAGGGCTGAATTCCGCCGTTGGTCTGCAAACAACTGTTAATTTGCCCGTCATCATCCTCCTCTATGTCTATTTCATCTTCTTGGCGAAAAATATTTCCATCTAAGCATCTGATATCGCTCGAATCGAAATCTGAACCGGAGCTCTGACTGCACTCGCTTTCCATGTTATCCGCTGTTTTTTCTCAGGCAACTTCCCTGAGTGACGTCATCAAGCCAGCTGTGAAAGTGTGAAAAAGCCCACTTTGCTCCCATATTACGTGTGTTTCTGATCAGATTAGAATTTTTTCAATATTTTTTTCATACAAAGTGAAGTATGAACTATGATTTTTTAGGATTTTTAGACCAAAAAAAATTCCGTTTGGGTTGACCTTTAAGAAGCCGCTGATCCATTCATACTTCGGGATTTTAGGGGTTCAGGAAAAAGTATTGTGGCACTCCAGTCCAAACCATCTGTTCCGATCTTTGTCCGTCAAAGTCCGTGGCACTACCTCTCTTTCACAGCTTAACGGGGTGGAAGACGATTTCACAGTTTCTTGGAAGTGGCAAAAAGACCGCCTGGGCAGCCTGTACAAGCATATCAGACCCCACCGACACACTAGTTGCTCTCACGCATGATCCTGACACTCTCGAGTCCGTCCATATGGAGCTTATAGAAGGCTTCATCGTACTCATGTACAGCAAGGGATTTGATGCAGCCGGTGTCAATGAGGCCAAGCATCACCTCTTCACTATTGCAACCAGATCGCTGGAAAACATCTAACCTCCCAAGCCGCGCTTTTGCAGCATGTGAAGCGAGCGCTGCTGCAAGCGAGTTTCTACTGGAGTTGCTTCACTGGGAATCCCTGACTTCAGTGAGTGGAGCTGGCACAAAGATTGCACCAGTACATGGCAACCGCTATGGACCACTCTCAGCGACACTTCCATGGCACATGCCATTCTCATGCACTGAGGCTGGCTCAAGGCATGCACGGGAAGGTGCAAATGCAACTGTGCCGATGTCCGATACATGACCCTCTGCAAATGCGAAGGCGGGTGCGTTAATAACTTGGGCGATGATGACAAGTATTATTTATTGCTGGCATCATAGAGCGCAAGCCAGAATGCATAGGTTGTAAAAGTAATCATTGGTATACTGTTGCTTAAGCGGCATAGTTATAGCATTTTGTCAGCAGATGTCATCTCCGAAGTATTTTAGTAACATTTGTTCCTGAATAATTTTCTTTCGATTGTTTTTAGTAGCAACTGTTGATCTTTGACCTTTAATTCTCAAATGAGGTGACCATGACCTCAAATCGTCAAAATAAGGTCAGAATCTAATTCTCCGATGCCGCAAAGCCCTATGGTATTATTTGTGATTCTAGCCCTTTTGATATTTCCTATAATTGACCTCCGGTTGACCTCTGTTTCGGGGAACATCTGTCATGAACCTCACATGCAATATTGCCTCAAATTGTCAAAATATGGCCAGATTCGGGTTACTCAACCCCGAAAGTCGATAAAATGAGTTAGTTTGTATATCTCGACTAAAAACCACTAAAAATGACGAATTTGACCCAAAAATGACCTTTAGAGTGACCTTGACCTCAAGTCGTTGAAATAAGATCAGAATCAGATTTCCCGACTCCGATAACCACTAAAAAGTTGTATTATTCATGATTCTAGCCATTTTATTGACTGACCTCTAACCCGGGTGACGGCCATATTGAATTTCGCCAATATGGCGGCCCCAGGGGGCGACTACCTCGGCGCCCGTCAAAAATCGAAAAGGTATTGTATGGGCGACATATGGGCCAAATTTGGTGCTTTTGGAAGAATCTGAACCAAACAGTCCCTTTTATGCGCTAACAGCCCCGACTAGTACACTGATCAGCCCAGCAGTACAGCACCCGGTCACCCATCCAAGTATTGCCCGAGCTCAACGCTGATTAACTTCGGTGATCTAACGAGAACCGGTCTGCCCAGCATGATGCGCCGTACCGGGGATATTTTTGGATGGGTTACTTTTCGTATTTGCAACGTGAAGATCAATGACAATTTTTTTTTTCGGTATCCTTTAAAATTTTGATCTTGAAAATAAATTGGAGACGAATTCTAATAAATATTGTTTGCGATATGGTGTCATTGGACATGTTGTTAAACAACTAACAGAATATATGTAACACTGTGTTCCAAGGTTTTTATTAAAATATACAAATCCACACTGCCGGTTACAAATATACTAACATATCACATGTACCTCATGATTCTACTCTAGCTCATATGTACACTGGTAACCCCTCCGCCTACACCCACCAAGGGCTGAGCCTACTCACATACGCCCTTACAGAACTTTGCCAGTTCGTGTCAAATTTCAGAGTACTCTGGTGTGAGTGAGTGAGTGAGTGAATAGGGTTTAACGTCGCTTTCAACATTTTTTCAGCTATATCACGATGGGGAAGGGAAGGGAGGGGAGGGGGAGGGACAGGGGCACCTACTTGTAACAGAGCAGATCTAATGCTGCCATTTTATAGTGCTGTCCCACTGAAATATCATGCCGTAGGCAGACATGACACCCCATTCAGTCACATTATACTGACACCGAGCGAACCAGTCCTTGTTCTATCCTCTTAATGCTGAGCGTAAGCGAGGGAGCAACAAGTTCCATTTTTCAAGTCTTAGGTATGACCCAGCCTGGGATCGAACCCAGTACCTACCGCTTACGAGGCCGACGCTCTAACCATTAGACCACCCCAGTGCGGTCCTACTCTGATGTGAATACATCAGGCCGGACACTGAAGGATTTCTCTCCAGTATGAGTTTTCATGTGTCTAGTCAGATGGGCTTGTTGTGTACACCTGTACTCACAGGCCTGACACTGAAGGGTTTCTCTCTAGTATGAGTTTTCAAGTGTCTAGTCAGATGGGCTTGTTGTGTACACCTGTACTCACAGGCCGGACACTGAAGGGTTTCTCTCCAGTATGAGTTTTCACGTATCTAGTCAGATGGGCTTGTTGTGTACATCTGCACTCACAGACTGGACACTTGGAGGGTTTCTCTCCAGTTAGAGTTTTCAAGTGTCTAGTCAGATGGGTTTATTGTGTACACCTGTACTCACATGCCGGACACTTGAAGGGGTTCTCTCCAGTACGAGTTTTCATGTGGCTTGTCAGATGGGCTTGTTGTGTACACCTGTACTCACACATTCGACACTTTTAGGGTTTTTCTCCAGTATGAGTTCTCATGTATTGAGTCAGTCTACCCTGTATGGTACACCTGTATTCATATACTAAAGACTTATAAGTTTCTTTCCAGTATGAGTTTTCATGTGTGTAGTCGGACTACCCTCTCTTGTACAACTGTACTCGCACAGTTGACACTTGCAGAGTTTCTCACCAGTATGGGTTCTCATATGTTGAATCAGATTACCCTGTACTTTACAACTGTACTCACACAGTCAGCTCTAGTAGGATTTCTCTCCTGTGTGGGTTCTCATGTGTTCAATCAGACTGCCCCGTCTTGTACAACTGTACTCCCACACTCGACACTTGTAGGGTTACTCTCCAGTGTGGGCTTTCATGTGTGTAGTCAAATCACCCTGTCTTGTACAACTGTACTCGCACAGTCGCCATTTGAAGGGTTTCTCTCCAGTGTGAGTTTCTATGTGTCGAGTCAGATTACCCTCTACTGTACAACTATACTCGCACAGTAGACACTTGTAGGGTTTCTCTCCACTGTGTGTTCTCATGTGTCTAATCAGACTATCCTGTATTGCATAACTGTACTTACATACTGTGCACTTGTATGGTTTCTCTCCAGTGTGGATCCTCATGTGTTGAGTCAGATTACCTGGGGTAGTACTACTATACCCACACAGTTGGCACTTGTAGGGTTTCTCTCCAGTATGAGTTCTCATGTGTCTAGTCAGTTTGCCCTGACTTGTACAACTGTACTCACATATTGGGCACTTGTAGGGTTTTTCTCCTGTATGAGTTCTCATGTGTTGAGTCAGACAACCTTGTATTGCACAACTGTACTCACATACCGAGCACTTGTAGGGTTTCTCTCCAGTGTGGGTTCTCATGTGTTCAGTCAGCGCACCCTGTCTTGTACACCTGTACTCACAGACTGAGCACTTGTAGGGTTTCTCTCCAGTATGAGTTCTCATGTGTTGAGTCAGACTACCCTGTATTGTACACCTGTACTCACATACCGAGCACTTGTAGGGTTTCTCTCCAGTGTGGGTTCTCATGTGTTCAGTCAGCGCACCCTGTCTTGTACACCTGTACTCACAGACTGAGCACTTGTATGGTTTCTCTCCAGTATGAGTTTTCATGTGTTGAGTCAGATTACCCTGTAAAGTACAACTAAACTCACACAGCTGGCACTTGTAGGGTTTCTCTCCAGTATGAGTTCTCATGTGTGTAGTCAGTTTGCCCTGTGTTGTACACCTGTACTCGCATACTGGGCACTTGTATGGTTTCTCTCCAGTATGAGTTTTCATGTGTTGAGTCAGATTACCCTGTAAAGTACAACTAAACTCACACAGCTGGCACTTGTAGGGTTTCTCTCCAGTATGAGTTCTCATGTGCTGAGTCAGATTACCCCATGTAGAACAACTATACTCACACACTTGACACTTGTAGGGTTTCTCTCCAGTATGAGTTCTCATGTGTCTAGTCAGACTACCATGTAATTTACACCTGTACTCACATACTGAGCACTTGTGGGGTTTCTCGTCAGTACGACTCGCCATATTACTATCAAGATGTCGATTCTTCGTACAGCTGTAGTCGAAAACCGGGTATTGGATGTGTGTTCTAGATGATCAGTGATGGTTGTGTACAATTGGAGTAGATCTCTTCGGCATGGGCTGTTATCTGTTCGTTCAATTGACGAATCAACTTGGCCTGTGTATTCTGAAATCATATAAAACAATTTTAGCATTCCCAGGTGCCTTAAGTTTACCACACGCTGGAGAGTAGAACGTTCTCCTACAAAACTAGACCAACATACATATTATTGTATTATAGTATCCCTGTTTACATCGAAATGTCTTATAGATTCCTGTAATTACGGGGTACTTGCAGTGTGCACGACTTATGTTAATTAATTACAAAGGCTTTCAGCTAGAATTTTAAAACGGGTAGTCTCAATTTCTGATTTTTCAGGGAGTCACAGAGAGTCTCAGCCCTATCTCCACCAAGATAAATTTCGCGATTTAGGGAGTTTCATTTGAAATAGCGATTTTCGTGGACCCCCGAGACTCAAATTTGCTATATAATCCAGAATCACCGCGTTAAGCATTACATCTATGTTAGGTATGCCTTGCAATTGAACTGATAAGGGTGTGCCTTGCTCTTATCAAATTACCACAGTAAATGTAACATTAGATCATGAACCTGGTTACCTGTAGGCCTGTGTAAAGAATTCCCCACACAACGACACAGTTATTCTCCACACCAATGCAACCAGTCCAGTTTGTGACACAAATCAATAAGATTCTTGGAATCACATGTATTCCATTATATTTGAACTGCGATATTATAAGCTTTGGAATGACGTGATATTGACTATTCACCTTTCGATCTAAAGTAAATAGGCTTAGAACTTCGGAATCCTATGAGCCACATAGCTTAGAAGTTTTGGGAAGATTGGTTGATAATAACTATAGATCTGGGCATCTTGGAGAGTAATGACCTTGGCATTTGATCTAAAAATAAATAGGTCTTTTGGAATCAGATGGTTAGTACTCCAGTAAAGTTTTACGATGTTTGGTAAATCATTAGTTGAAGATGTATTCCAGATAAGGTTAAATTCAGTTCCCGGGTGCTGTGACCTTGACCATTGACTTACTGGCCCTGGCATTACCGCGTGATAGATGTTTGCACAATACATCTTCTGTAAAACTTTTGAACTGAACTGACTAAGTTGGTCTTTAGATATCATGCTAGCATGGCAACGGTAACAAGAATTTGTGACGCACACACACACAGGGGTCGCGATTCTATATCAACTGATTAGGGTGTAGGAGGGGGATAATAATTGGTTTCATTGCCATTATATCGGCAAAACAATCTATGAAATTTTGAGAAGGTTGTTGAATAATATAGAGTACAAACAAGTTATTGGACTCGACCTTCAATAAATAAAATTTCCTCAGTTTCGAAATGATATTACTTAAAAAAGAAAGTCTCTTCAAGATCACATCCAGATGTTTTCTAAATCAGAACTCGATATACACACTGGATAGTTTAATATTCAGTTTCTAGGTTCTGTGACCTTGACCTGCTGACCTCAAAATGTATCAATATCAAGATAACTATAACTTGTCAATATATCTTCAGTGAAAATTTGGAGTTGATTGACTGGACGCTATTGGGGTTCTTGTGGAACAAGAAATTTGTGACACGCACACATACACACACAGACGGACAGCAATTGCAGGAGATAATGAGGAAAGTTACAGTTAGTACGACAAAAACGGATCATTAACAGTAGCGGATCACCTATTCGTCCAAACATGAACCTTTGCATATATATTTCTTGGAAATTTTCATAAACAGAGCCGTCTATTTGCTTCGAGCTGCCAAAAAAGAATAAAATAAAATAAAATAAAAATTAAAGGGAAAGAAAAGGAAGAAAACTGGGCGACATTTATTATTCCAAGTTTCTCAAACTTTCCGACTTTGAGGAAGCGACATACGTTGGCAAGTTTGAAATGAAACGTTTGTATTCATTTCAACCAACTGAAGTTGTCGGTGGTAAACTCGGTAGTACAGATCAACCATGCACATTCGCCCACACAAGTAGGGGCATCAGACTCCTAAATAATTTACACGTTCGGCAGTATCAACAAAACTGTACCTCGCTGGTTCCCTAATCAATGTTAGACATTCATCTTTCGACAGGAAGTAGTTTATTTCAAGCGCTACAAGGTGACCAACTTCTTGTCAAACTTTTACCGTCAAAATTTTAAGCTGTGCGCGCTTCTACACATGAGGTGCTCATTTCGCTGTTTTCTCTGCCTGCTGAAAGCAGTGCCTAGGCCCCGCAAATAGTGCACCGACGAGGCATGTTATCGAGCAGTGAATCGAAATAAAATTTGTAGCTGAATAGAACAAATACAATACTTGCTAGTGGTACCAACGGCTTTCTATTAATCGTTGCAACGAAGGCGGGAAAAAATCGGGAAAATTCTGGTCTTTGGCAGAGATTACGTTTAGGAACGGATCGGGACTTTTTTTTATTTAGGAGCCTGAGGCCTACTTTCAGTTGCTTCAAAACGACGCGCGATCAACACATTTCTTGTAGGCGCGCGCTAAATGGTCTCAATGAAATTTTGGAACAGAGGCGGGACTGTTTTAGGACAATAACAGTCGAAGTGATAAATATCGACCGCTAATGTCCAAAGTTTGGACGATAACATTCATGCTGGCGTCTTATTGTCCTACGTGGGACATTAACACGCACTCGTTGCGTGTTAATGTCCAATTTGGACATTAACGGGCGTTTGGACATTAACAGTGTCTACATAGCAGTCCTATAGTTGTTTGTTCTGTCCACCGTGAAGATTGAGATTGATCAGTGACACTGTGATCAGATTTTCAACGAAACGCAATACTAAATGTACATGTATAAAGTGTATGAGGTACACCTACTATTAGGTTTCACACTTTGCTCAAAGTTGAGTTCAGATGTCGTATGGTACGGTACATGTATATGTGAGTGATGGCAGAACAGGTACTGTTACATTTCAGTCTTCGCTAAACCGAGTTACGATGTTGAGTAGTCATATTATCTCAGCAATTTACACTTAAACTGAATTTCAAAGTTGGTTAACCACTTAACCGCACAGAACTCAATATAGTTCACAGATCCAGTCTACTAGGGGGTTCCACACTTCGCCCGGATCTTGTAGTATGAAATATTGTGAATCTCCCCTGAGATGTGCTGGAGAGGAGGGGGAATTGAGACACTCTGGTTTCCCTGAATGAGAGCAAATCTACATCTGCAAAACACGGCTTGAGGTCAGGTGTAATTTCAGGGGAAGGCTCTGCAGTTCTTAGTAGATGACGTCTGTTCCTCCGTAGAACACTGCCTGTTGCTAACTGGACTATATAAGACCTAGGACAGGCATGGTGCTCAGTTGCTATCGCAGGGTTCCACACACCATTTTGCCTAATACGAACACCATCGTTTTATCGTCTGTGTATCAAAATATATCGACAAAAAACCTGAGACGCCCATTCACTCCTGAGTTAAAGATCAACGACAGATCAATGAGGGTAGGTCAATAGCTCGGCAGTTACCTCGAAGTCCGCACTGTCCTGAACAGTGTTGCGAATGATCAATTTATCCAGTTGTTTGGTCAAATATATAACCGTGCATATCTAGTGACGCTTATACAGAGCTGTGAATGAGTATATCCAAGTGTTTGGTCAAATATACACTAGATGTTCACCCCTCCTACATTTTGGATTTTGAGGCATTCTCCCATATTTAACATACGATTTTGGTACTTGAGCTATTGCCAGAAATCTGCATTGTGAATGGGCCTTTACTGTGGTTAATTTCAGTCAGTACTACATGTGGCAAAATATATATGTAAAAGATTTAAATGTTTACCGTGTTACTTTATTCTCAGGTTGTATACTAGGTGTACATTTTCTACTGCTCATTAAAATCCCATATCTCTGAATTTCTCTGATTCATTCGGAAAAAAAATCTGATTATTTTAGTATAGACTGTTATTCAGGGAGTTTATTATCATTTTTTTCTGCGGGTGGGAGGTAAAGAAATCCCTCAATCTCAAGAATTCTTCGAATTTATCCATGGTCATGCGCACTGAAGGACAGTGCACAAAGAATTCCGATAGAACTAATACGAGCTGTATAATCGAGACATGTCTCATCACGGTCTGCGAATTATAGACTATATTTATCGCATTTGTGTGTTGCGATTCACAAACGCGACACGCTAAGCAAATGTCCGTTGCACGTCGCGAATCCCTAGATTAATCTATTGGCAGACGGCGGCGAGAACGTTACCCGAACGTTCGTTGCACTTTATGTTTGAAAATTTTCTTCAAATGCGACTCACGGCGGACATTCGCGTCACACGTCGCATTATGTAAGTCATCGCTCATACCTCCTGGCTCTTATTTTCAGAATAGAAATTTGAAAATACTCCTCATTCTTTGCATACTAGTTCTTACTATCAAGCGTACACAGCATGTAGGTCTATTGTAGGCATTCTATCGTAGGTGGTAGCAGGAACATAGCACATCAGTAGTAAATAAAGCAGAAATTTTGTCGTATTGAGAGTGAGGCTGATTACGTCACGTGGCGTGACTTCACGTGATATTGCGACGTCAGGTGACATTACTTCCGGTCTGGGGTCACTTTCGGGCAGAAGGTCATTTCGGCACTAAGTTAAGAGTACGACTTTTCGGCACGCGACATTTCGGCACCTCTCTATTACAGGCAAAATTATACTGAAAATTAAGATTCTCACATCTTCTTTAAAAATATGATTAACATATAAACAGACCATTCTAAGTGTTACCAAGCTGTAGATTATTCAACCGCGAATATAAGCGAAATTTCAGCAACTATTTTCACATATGCAGTTGGTTTAGAAAGGCATGGTGTCATAAAGCAAAACCACAAGTATTGAGGTACATAATTTGATCTGTTTATATGTTAAATATATGTTACAAAAAGGATGTGAACATTTCTATTTTTAGCCTAATTTGGCCTGGAAAGAGAGTGCCGAAATGTCACGTGCCGAAATGTCGTACTTTTCACTTGGTGCCGGAATGTCGCGTGCTGAAATGTCGTACTTTTCACTTTGTCGTAGCTTAAGATGTAATTTTATCTTCCTGGCTGTACAACTAAAGAATTCGTCGTGATGTCCAGGTTAGGATTAGCAAAATTTCCCCAGACAGGATTATGAGCGACCAATAACATCAAACGTCGAGGCAGGGATGAGCGAGAAGCTTATCGGGATTTCGGCTCTTTCGGACTCGCATACGGCTGAGAATGACTTATAATATCTCCAGTTTATCTAGGGATTACGATTCCAATGGCGTTTCACTTACCAACGCTAGTCCCAAAGCTACCGATTTTGAAGACAAATAATAAGTCAAGGAAAGGACGAGATAACCCAACTAAGACCCGGAAGATCCAACATTGGTCATGTAGAGCGACCCAACTCTGACTCATAGTGTTAAGCGGAATTAGATACGCTAGCTATATACATAGCTAGCTCAATGATGAATATATTTACAAGCTTTCAAAGACTATACTGTCTTCATCGTCAGACTGACTATCCGTCTTATGTAAAGTCTGATCT